>CM061531.1:161706334-161757182 GCA_030545055.2 Neoaliturus tenellus
AACGGAGCTACTGAGTGAAGATGTTTTATGTCAATATTCTAGGAATTCACTTTTCGACTAAGGTCTGTAAACGCTTTTGGAGTTTTAGTTAATTGTCTTTGTTGTGCTAATGACATGACAAGCTTAATTTTTGTCAAACAACTATTGTACATATCAATTTTTTACTATCTATCGATTTTTTGAACATTTAGAGCAATTCCGGTATGTTGTAGTTAATTAAAAGTTATACTTAGGGCCTATATATTTACTAGAGGTTGCCCGTAACGGCTTCGCTCGTGATAGAATTTATTTATAGGTAATAAAATCTTGTGAAGCAATGAAATCGTCTTGCTTAAGAATAATAAAATCTGAAATTATTTTGTATATGTGTTCCTTAGTCGACAAGATAAAAAAACCATCATATTCCTAAAATAACTCGTTAAGCCTTCACTTTGTTTTTTAAAACAGAATAAATTTTATTTCAGTGACGATTTGTTGCATTAAGTTAATATTTGGCATGATTTTATGACAGTTTGTAAGGATCGGATAAAAAAAATGAAGTTGTAGATATCTGTTCTAACATAACCTAAAATTGCATTATTATAATGGAAAATCTATGTTTTTTTCTGTAGGAAAATGTCAATAACTCAATTATTTATGGCTTGATCCTTACAATCTTTTTATCATTAGTTAGGCTATTTCATTTTTAAATTTTTTGTCTGTATTATAATTTGGTAAAATTTACCTGTTTTGAGATATTTAAGTTTTAAAATATCAAACGGCCGCCATTTTGAAAATGACATTGGACAAAATTAATTGTTTTCATGGAGATGGACATTGGTGTCATAAAGATTCATGCCAAATATTAACTTAATAGGGAAACCGTCACTTAAATAAAAATTATTCTGTGTAAAAAACGAAATGGTGGCTAGCGGCTTAACAAAGCATTTTAGGACATATGTTCACATGATTTTTTTTTACTGTCTCGACTAACGAACATACATACAAAATATTCTAGGTTGTTCGGAAACACCCTGCATACTGTATGTAGAAATATTATTTTTCGCACACTTCAAACCATTTAAAAAAATTAACAAACAAACAATTCTGTATTTTTTACTTAGCTCAAATGGTTATGGAGAACATAAAAAACATGTTCCCATGTTATTCTTATACGAAATCAACAAATCTAAAATTTGGTATGTGCATTCACTAGGAAGGGTATAACTTATATTTGCTTGCAAACCCCATCTAAAGATTATACTATACTATATAAAAAAATACTGTTCATTCTTCACCTTAAAAAAATTACTGCCAAATAAATACCAAATTAACTTACAATTAATTATAAAGCCGCATTGTTTCTCTAACTGCCAATTGGAAGACGCTACATGCCTGACATTAAAGGAATAAAATAGCATCAGGAGACGCGAAGGCGCTTCATTGCAGAATGAGCGTGTAGAAGTGAACGGCTCTTTTGAACGTTCTTCATCTTGAACGGTTCTTTTATACCTGTTGAGAATTTTCTAACTTTGGCCTTTCCGCGCAGATTTATACACAATGAGACGGTTCTCCTTTGGTTCTCCTATTCTTCTCACAATGAGACGATTTAATACTAATATAAAATGAGAAGATTCTGTCCCAATAGGTATAACACTCAATTTATACCCATTGAGACGATTTGAGAAATATTTATACCTGTTGGGACGATTTAAACTTTGCATTTTCCCGCTACCTTTTATACCTGTTGAGACGATTCGTTTTTATACCTATTGAGACGAATTCGCGTATATACCCATTGAGATTATACCTGTTGGGACCTCGCCATATCAACTTGGAGCTTGCTTGCATCTCGCTTGGAGCTCGTCGGGAGATCATCTTTTCAAATATCTCATGATAGGAGGTTCTCTCTAGAATGTCGAAGTTATCCCTTTCAGCGAACAGGATGATGGGGTGGATCACTACGTAACAAAACGAATGGTGGGAACCAGTGACGCTTGTTGGCGTCATTATTTCATTATTTCAACGTATTTAGGGATACTAGCAAATTTGATAGAACCAACTAGGGGCATGGGGGCGGAGCCCCCGTCGAGCCGTGGGCCAGTATTGTTATATCCTTGAGTTTTCTTTGTTTACAGTTAGTTACTTTGTGCCTCAGTTATATGCTTAATCTGTACCAATTATTAGTGAGTAAAGTGGAGTATGGATTTCACAACCATAAACTGTAATATTGAACTGTGAATGATCAGAGGAGATATTTTATATTACGAGTTTAAAATGAATAATTTAATTTGAAGATATTCAAATTAAATTATCCCTAGCAAAGATCAAGGGAGATTGTTGCAAAAATTCAGATAAGCAGATAAATTACTAACAAATAATGTTGTTTAAAAAAAAAATATAAGGAACTTTTAAGAATTTTTTTACATATTTTCATTGCCTTGATCTATTAGAAAACGAAGGTAATTCTTTTTTACAATTTCGTTCTTGAAAATATATCAAATTAATTTTCAGTCATTTCAGGTAATAAAGTATATATGTGCAGTTTGTAGAGACCGTTCTTATCAACCACAACGGGCTCAGTTGCTAGTCTGAAATAAAGTCTATTTTAAGTTACATTTCAGTTTCGTAAGGATGTTTTATATCGATGGCCATTGTAAGTTTCTAAATATAAAAATGTATTGTGATAAAGCTTAAAATTTGATTATATTTAAAAGTGAACGACTCGTAACCTTATAAATGTTCAATGAAAACGTCTTAAAACGGTTTTTAACAGTTCATATTACAGTTTCATAATATCTCCAATAATGATACAATTTTTTAAAATTTTTTAATTCTTATTAAATATATGTTCAAACGAAACCCTTCAAACGAGAATCCATCACAAAGACATGAATACAAGAGGAATCATTGCGACTAAATAATTGTATCGTGATACAAACTTGCAAGTACAATAATAAAATCAATTCTATAAACTCAAACACCGATGACAATAACATACAGATATTGTTTGAGGAAGCCGAATCCAAGCAGTCGACTACTAAACACCAAGTAGAGATTCATTAACCAAGACGGTTATCTCTTCCCGTGCTCGATATAATATCCGCCGGTCCGGGGTCCGGGCTCCGGAAGGGGACATAGCCTCTTACGGAGACGCAATACCGAACATAGCAAGTGTTACAAGTTTCCTTCCTATATTACTGTAGTACAGTGAATAGAGACAAAAATAAAGGTGTTTGCTGACAAAAAGTGCAATAGTTCTAAACTTTGTATTTGTTGTGTATGATGGTTATTAGTTTTTAAAATGTAAAATGCACATCCCCCCTCCGCTCTCAACGCCATATTGGGAAACCCGGAAAATCTGTACTTCATTCATATTTTTTAAATATTCTTGTTGGGGTGCATTTACCAAGAAGAACTATTTATTATACAAAATTTATCAAAAGAAAGTGATGAATTATAACCGTCGCACTTAACTGAGTAAGGAATGTTAATTTTCTGGAATAGTGACACCTATATATAAAAATGCTTTCCACAAACTCCCGCCATTTGTTAACTGTTAAAACAAAGCAGGTTTTATTGAAATTCCGCTGATGCTATTCATAAAAGGTATTTCTGCGTTTTACTTGTATATAAAAGGGTATTGCGCAGCTAAATATTTCACATTCCAGGCCAATTCCTTTGACTTATTCACCGTTGTGCTCCAGTAGTTTAAATATTACGGAAATGCATTAATATTAACATAATTTAACCAAAACTGAAAGCTTAAACGAAACAATTCTAACTGAGTGGGTTAGATTAAATAATTATATATATATTTAAAAAATCATTCTAAACTTTTTATGTTTATGGCATTCACAAGTAAATAAAAGTTTGGGTTCCATTGTTTCTATTTTATTTTGAGGATTGCTCATTTTCCTGTATTTAAGAATTATTTTGTATCTTCTAATTATTTGTTCATACCTTCCCTTAAGTTGCGATTTTTACACTTCATTTTCCCTTCTTCCTAATAAAATAAGTTGGATGTGCACTTACGTTGTAAATCGGCCTCAGCGTTGCAATTCTATGATAAGTTCGAGAAAACTTTTCTTTTCATTTTGAGGGCTTTTACCTCTTCTCTTCATTTTTGTAATGTAGATATATTTCCTATAAGTGCCCGGCCACATGGGCGTTTTTTCATGCGGTAAATACTAGCTTATTTTCACGTTGTTTGAATTTATAATTATAAATTTAATAACTACGGCGAGGAAACACACGTCATGTGCAATATAATACCCCATTACATTTAAAGCTGTTCATATTTCTTGCGTGTTTTCATGCTGGGTTTGTGAGTGAAAAACCGCTCGAGTGGCCGCAGCCTTATAGACATTATATTTCAGAGTGACTGAATGTACAGTGATTGAAGGTGGTATAGATGTTTGACGTTGGTGAGCCTTAAATCGTTTACCACATACATTTGGCACAGTCTTTTTATTTCGCCTGTCAGTTTTTCTGTTAAACAATGCTACCTTGTATAAAACATGGTTTCATGATTCATTTTATTTATTAAAATTACTATGCGTTATAATGGTAAATATTTAAAATTTGCTCTAGAAACATTTATAATATCAATACAATCAGGCTATGAGTATTATGTTTAAACACAACAATAATTTAAGCCAATTATAAAAAAATTGAATGTGTTTTTGTTAAGAAATTCTTATTTACTAGGTTATTTGTTGTCCACTGTGTATAATTTTGTTATTTTTGTTTAAATAATAAAAATTTACAACTAGTGTTAAGCATATTGCAATCTTTGAAAATTTAACACTTTTCAGGTTGTAACATCTTCTGTGGATAGCTTTCAATGGTGTTGGCCTTCTATTAAAAACATTGTAATGCACGCAAAAGAAGTAGATCTGCTCAAGGCCACGTAAAGTTGTCCATGAGTAAATACTGGTTTTGACCATTATCTACTTTAGTTAGTGATATTCCTTGTGCTTTTTTAATCTTCATACAAAAGGACAATAACAAAGGAAATTGATTTCGTTGCATATTAAAAGGTAATATCGTGCTTGAAGGGGCATTTTTATGCGAGGGATCAGCATGTGGTCCCCTGCACTTGTCAAAGTGGTGACTTTGCATTGGATAGAATTAGTTAATTAGTTAATGCTCTAGCAACTTGTAGCCTTGTGCCTTGTGCTCGTTTATAGTCCTCTCTCAGTGTTTAATTTCCTCATAAGTAAAACTACCGAGCCAGATTTTATGCGAATCTTGAGTTTTGGTAGTCCACTTATTTCAACACTGTTTACACACTCTGTTGAATATTCTAACTGAGCATTAGTGTTTTCCCTAATTACAGAATCTATACCCTCGTAAGTCTTAATATCTCCTGGCAGTTTCGATAGTCTCTCGTTGTTAATGAGGTCACAATCACTGTTTTTGGGCTAATATTCCTTTGCATTTAATATCTTCATTGTTTATACTTTGTACAATATCGTAGTAAACAAAATGTATTAGCGAACCCTTTCCAAGAAGCTAATTGGGCAAAATACGCATATTATCTTCTGTCTCAGGTAATGTACCATTTCTAACGTGTTTATGTCATTGAGAAAATTCGTCCTCTACTTCCTTTTAACAAATGTTCTTTTATAACCTCAGTTTTCTATTTTTGGGCCACATCGGGTTGTTTTCTAAACACTTATCCATAACAACCTTGCGTTCTGCATGTGGAACAACGAGCAAGGTTTGCAGAAAGTCTCCTGAAAAAAATACAACTTTCTCTGTGAAAGGTTTGGATCTTAGATTTTGAGTCAAATATCTAAATAATCTATCGATTACTGTAATGGCTGTTGACATTTAACATTTTATGTTAAAGAAGGGTGTCAATCGTCCACTTTACCTCGTATCAATACATTAACATTTTATGGTATTAATTATAAATGTCAATACACTGTAATACAGAATACACAAATCATGAGACGAAAATTTTTTGAACGTTAGTGCGTTTGTACTTCAAATACGGTAATGAAAAAGCAAGCTACTACACTTTACTTAAACTACCTATTTAGTTAGATTGCCATTTCAATAAAGGTTTTTAATTGTTAAATGGATTTAATACTATGTACTGCACCGGTACGGTATGTAAGTTTTTAAATTATGAGATTGATCAAAAATATTTTTAATATGAAATAAATGGTGAGTAGGGGTGAGTATTTTTTGTTGGGGGGGGGGGGTTTGCGCCGTTGTCATTGGGGTGGGTGGGCACCCCTGTAAAATACCAAATTGAAAGTATATGGTGAGGATGTACCCCAATTGGGATATTTGGTGGCTGGTTTTCTTTTTGGTTTGAGGTATTAAATTATCAACATCTGATAATATTTTTGTTTCGACTACAATATAATTATGTCTATAAAAACTAAATACCACCCACTGACTAAATGATTGACTCATCACGAAATCTCAGGACTTACCGAACGGATTTACTTGACACTTTAAGCACAGGTTCGTCTTGCCTCGAAGGTGCTCGCTAATAACAAATAGTTATAAAAAAAATCCCAATTCAACCGCGGCAATTCTAAGGAAATCACGGTTTTTGTATTTAATTTTTGTGTAAGTACGATAGAACTGAGAAAATCTAAGACAATAAACAGAAAAAGTCATTATTATTTGTAACAAATATAATCGCTAGTTAAAAGAAAAGAAATTATGGTATTATGTATTTGTCAGGGCTACAACATAATCATTTTTACAAATACCAATATTTGAGCCAATTTTAAAGATGTTTAGCTCCTAACTCCGAGGTCTACCTATCAAAATTGAAGCACTGTTTTTTACTCATTAAATTTTATCACTAATGATGTCTAATGATTCAATCGAATTAACTGTCTACAATAGGATGAACATTGAAACTTTGAAAGCGTGTAGGACATAGCCCCTGGTGGTCAATGTGAGTTGTAATGCGTTTCTGATCAAATACATGATACTAACTATGTAATGGTAATAACGGATTTCTTCTATGATGCACACTCTGAGAAAAAGGGAGGAAAATATTCATGCTTGCCTATTAATATTCAGATATAGAAGTTTTAGGCAGAGGCCCAAAGACAAATCGACATAAAAACAAACACGTAATCCTTGCTAATTGCAACAAAAATAAAAAAAAAACGATCACAGCTAAGAGTTTGAGAAGTAGTGATGAAGATCTATTGATGAAACACCAGAAGTTTACTGGCACTATGATTTTATTTTTATTCTAAGTCGCTCGGTAAATTACCGTGGAGGAACGTTCTATCACCACAGGTGCGTGTCCAGGTAGGGGAGGGGGGGGGGGGTTGTGGGAGCTAAAGCTTCCCCCCTTTGTGGCTAATATCACAAAAAAAAAAAACATCTAAAAATGTCTTAAAACATGAATTTTAAAAAGTATTTAATTATAAATAATACTGTTGATACATTTACATATTTTTTTTTTCTTAAAATAAATGTATTTGAAGGTTAATAATAGTGGGATATAATAATATTTATTATTAACTAGTGTACTCGTTGCTCGAAATCGAGCTATTTCGTTTCTTTACTGATAAAAACTATCATTTACTATATGAATGAAATTTTTATTTTCCATAACAACTCTTGGTAAACATTTTTTATAGGCCTACATACATTTTGTCATCTTGACCAAGATGACCTTAGTCTTTCGCGTACTAAAGTAACTCAATACTTATAGTGTCTTAAACAGACCGAAGGCCCTAGTCAGCTGAATTAACAAATTATTTAATTAAATTATAAGAATTTCAGCCAGAAAATGCCCATGCTTTGCCCATCAATTTTATGTATGTCTAACTATTTCAATTTCAATTCGAACATTTTGTGAACTCTTTGGCCTTAACCACTTAACTCCTAGTCTCAAAGTGAAAACATAAGTTCTAAAAATAAAAAATCATGACATCACAATATTTTAGTGAGAATAATTTATGGACAGCGAGTCTCATATCTTCCCCCCAGAGAAGGAGAGGGAAGAGCAGCGGGCCCTACCCCCCCCCCCCCCCCCCGATTACCTGAGTCATAACTGGGAACTATAAAACTAGCGTTGTTTCATGTTAAATAATGCACAAGGTGTAATGATACTAGGTTCCAGTTAATAGACTATTTGTTAGTACTTATTATATAAAATTTGGCCTGTGATTAGATAAATTTGGAATATTCAGTTATTTTAAAGCAAACTGGGACTAGTGAAACTGGAACATATGATATGTACATTATTTTTTTATTTCAATAATATACGTTCTCAGACTTTCCAGTTGACCTTCATGGCCAAAATTCGTACAATTTAAAGTTTTAAACCTAACGTAAATCGGTTGCAGTTATCTTCAATATTTTAAGATACATAAAAAATAGTATTTTCACAAGAAATTTACCTATAAAATAATGGGTAAACCAAATGAAATATAATACTTGTATTTTTGTATACCAACAAATTCATAATACAAATAACCAGTCATTTTATAAAGGTGTATGTTAATTTTTACTCCTCGAAACTTGGGGGATGGGTTCCCTCTTTGCCCCACCCATCCTGTCAAAAATTAAACTCCAAATTAATTTTTTACACCTCAAAACTTAAGGAGTGTGCCCCCTTTGCCCCATCCACTCTGGCAACAAATAATCTCAAATTTGTACATATTAGGTTATATTATACAGAGCACAGACTGGATAATTAGTACAATGGCCATTTAAGAGTCAGAGGTCTATTGTGATTTGAAACCAATGTACTTTTTGGACGTCGAGACACTTGGGACGTGCAGACACATTAAGTTTTATTTTATTTCTATAAATTATTAAACAATTCAGTATAGTCTCGACCTCCAAATCTCCCGACGTCCAAAAACTTTAGATGTCTAGAGATTTGAATTCGAGAGACCTTACAAATAATTAATTTTTACTTTGGACGTCGGGAAACGCTCTCGTTTCAACCTAAGGAATAACCTGGTGAAGTTTGGGTCAATGGTTTTTTGGGACACCCTGTATCGTACAGTTAAGGGTTAAACTATTTTATTTTGAAATTGTCTGATTAAAACTCACGGGAGGATTAAAAAAATAATTATCAGTTTATAATCCATAAATAGTTTAATCATTTAATCAACAAGAGTACAGGAATAAGAATTAAAGAAGATACATTAAAAAACACTATTTAGAGATTCATAACCACATGTGGTGATAAAATCTTTGTTCGACTTAGTTGAAAAAGCAATAAGCGCAATATTTGGTCCAAAGTTTAGGTCCGGCATTCCGAATTCGCTGAACTAAAACTATTCTGAACAATAGTTTGGTATTCATACGCGTTGTTTACTTCTCATAACTTCCTTTTGATATATTAAGATTACTTTTTATATGTCATTTAAATATTTTTCTACATTTAACATATTGACTATTAAAGTGTTTGCAGTATTTTAAATCCTCAGAGTGCTTCTATAGTATCTAACAATTTTCAATTTTACAGTAAGACTCAATTAGGGAATTTGTGATTTTTATCAAGTTTTCATATATGTAAACGCCAAAAAAAACATTTCCATGATATTTTATTGTATTTTTCCTGAGCTTATTTGATCCAGGGAAACTAGTTTTTTATTAATCTTTTTTACAAAAAAAAAAAAAAATAATAAGCAAACAAATATATGGATATTACAATTTACATTTTTTTACGTTAATCGTCAAATGCAAAAACGGTGTTATTGCGACGGTTTAGTCCAGTTTTATGAAGTAAACAAATAAAATTTCTGGCGAATACATTTTTATTTTTAATTGAATAGTCACAACACGTTTGGTGTGGGAGGGTTGAACGCAATATAAGCCAATGGAACATAAGCTACATCTACACCGCGGTTGTAGTTTTGACGGCACCACACATATTACGAGGTACACCGTGTGGGCGGGTAGAGGGCAATATAAGCTAACGTTACCTAATTAGCTACATCTACACCGCTGTCGTAGTCCTGACTACACCAACATATGTCACGAGATACATCGTGTGGGCGGGTAGAGGGCGATATAAGCTAACGTTACCTAATTAGCTACATCTACACCGCTGTCGTAGTCCTGACTACACCAACATATGTCACGAGGTACATCGTGTGGGCGGGTAGAGGGCGATATAAGCTAACGTTACCTAATTAGCTACATCTACACCGCTGTCGTAGTCCTGACTACACCAACATATGTCACGAGGTACATCGTGTGGGCGGGTAGAGGGCGATATAAGCTAACGTTACCTAATTAGCTACATCTACACCGCTGTCGTAGTCCTGACTACACCAACATATGTCACGAGATAAATCGTGTGGGCGGGTAGAGGGCGATATAAGCTAACGTTACCTAATTAGCTACATCTACACCGCTGTCGTAGTCCTGACTACACCAACATATGTCACGAGATACATCGTGTGGGCGGGTAGAGGGCGATATAAGCTAACGTTACCTAATTAGCTACATCTACACCGCTGTCGTAGTCCTGACTACACCAACATATGTCACGAGGTACATCGTGTGGGCGGGTAGAGGGCGATATAAGCTAACGTTACCTAATTAGCTACATCTACACCGCTGTCGTAGTCCTGACTACACCAACATATGTAACGAGATACATCGTGTGGGCGGGTAGAGGGCGATATAAGCTAACGTTACCTAATTAGCTACATCTACACCGCTGTCGTAGTCCTGACTACACCAACATATGTCACGAGATACATCGTGTGGGCGGGTAGAGGGCGATATAAGCTAACGTTACCTAATTAGCTACATCTACACCGCTGTCGTAGTCCTGACTACACCAACATATGTCACGAGGTACATCGTGTGGGCGGGTAGAGGGCGATATAAGCTAACGTTAACTTAACGAGTTACATCTACACCGTTATTGTAGACTTGACTACACCTACACATGTCACAAGGTACACGGTGTGGGCGGGTGGAGGGCGATATAAGCTAACGTTACCTAATTAGCTACATCTACACCGCTGTCGTAGTCCTGACTACACCAACATATGTCACGAGGTACATCGTGTGGGCGGGTAGAGGGCGATATAAGCTAACGTTACCTAATTAGCTACATCTACACCGCTGTCGTAGTCCTGACTACACCAACATATGTCACGAGGTACATCGTGTGGGCGGGTAGAGGGCGATATAAGCTAACGTTACCTAATTAGCTACATCTACACCGCTGTCGTAGTCCTGACTACACCAACATATGTCACGAGATACATCGTGTGGGCGGGTAGAGGGCGATATAAGCTAACGTTACCTAATTAGCTACATCTACACCGCTGTCGTAGTCCTGACTACACCAACATATGTCACGAGGTACATCGTGTGGGTGGGTAGAGGGCGATATAAGCTAACGTTAACTTAATGAGTTACATCTACACCGCTATTGTAGACTTGACTACACCTACACATGTCACAAGGTACACGGTGTAGGCGGGTAGAGGGCGATATAAGCTAACGTTACCTAATTAGCTACATCTACACCGCTGTCGTAGTCCTGACTACACCAACATATGTCACGAGGTACATCGTGTGGGCGGGTAGAGGGCGATATAAGCTAACGTTAACTTAATGAGTTACATCTACACCGCTATTGTAGACTTGACTACACCTACACATGTCACAAGGTACACGGTGTGGGCGGGTAGAGGGCGATATAAGCTAACGTTACCTAATTAGCTACATCTACACCGCTGTCGTAGTCCTGACTACACCAACATATGTCTCGAGATACATCGTGTGGGCGGGTAGAGGGCGATATAAGCTAACGTTACCTAATTAGCTACATCTACACCGCTGTCGTAGTCCTGACTACACCAACATATGTCACGAGGTACATCGTGTGGGCGGGTAGAGGGCGATATAAGCTAACGTTAACTTAATGAGTTACATCTACACCGCTATTGTAGACTTGACTACACCTACACATGTCACAAGGTACACGGTGTGGGCGGGTAGAGGGTGATATAAGCTAACGTTACTTAATGAGCTACATCTACACCGTTGTAGTTCTGACTACACCAACACATGTCACAAGGTACACGGTGTGGTCGGGTAGAGGCCAAATTGACCTAACGCAACATAATGAGCTACATTCACACAGCTGTTGTAGTCCCGACGACACCAACACATGTCACGAGGTACATCGTGTGGGCGGGTAGAGGGCAATATAAGCTAACGTTACCTAATGAGTTACACACACCACGCTGACGATTCACATAAAAGAATCCGGGTTCAATAAACACAATCTAAGTTTTCCTCTTAATACTTTGTTAAAATTTTGTAACAATGTTTATTTGATTTATTAACTAATGTTACCTAATGAGTTACATCTACACCGCTGTTGTAGTCCTGTCTACATCTACACATGTCACGAGATACACTTCGTGGGCGGGTAGAGGTTGATATAAGCTAACTGAACACCACTAGCCATATATACGTGGTCGTTCTCAATTAATACTTGTTTATAGTGTATGTTGCTGTTTTCTTTAGTCTTTAGAACAAACATTTCAAATTTAAACTCTCTTGATCATATCAGTAGGAAAAGCAATTAATAAAAGTTGTGTCTATTATACTCAAGTTCCTGCATAAGAAAAGGGATCCACTTAACTAATGGTTAGCAACCATGTTAAGGATGAAACTATCCAGGTTTAAAATAAATTCGTCAAAAGTAGGCTTAAGACTTATGAACTGGCTGGGAAAGTTAAATGATTATTTTATGTTCAAACGTTGTTTAAGTTTTTGCATTTAAAATATGGAGTTATATTTTGAGATGTACAAGGAAAGAAAACTGAACTGAAGATAATGTGAGGACTGTTTTCATGTGTAATGATAAATACCTATTAACTTTAAATCTAGACCTATAGGACGATTTTCAAATAACTGAAGCAAAATTTTCTGAATATTTGTTAGGGTACCCCATGGGGAAGTAATTTTCCTTAAATTTTTGCTCCACACTGTTTTGTTATTTAAATTTTTCTTTCTTTTCAAATTATATTGTCAATCATTGTAGTTTCGAAACCATTGTGGTGAGCTATTTGTTTAATTATTTGATTTCCTTTACATAATCAGCGTGTGATCTGTTAGTAACCTGAATACAATGGATCTAAAAGCAGACTGTATACAAATGAGTGGTTCGACTCTATGGGAATCACTAAATCTAACTGAGTTGGTTTCCTATGGAAACAAACTCAGAATTATTTAAATTTCTAATAATCTTTACATGTAAGAAATTTAACAGATGTGTTTTTAACTTCCAATTCCATTTTGAATTCAATAGAAATTTGAGTTTTGTTCAAGTAAGTTACTAAGAGACTGGCTTGTCTTCTAGAGGCCTTTATAATTATAAAGCTATCATCTACATATCTATTATAAATTTTAATCATGCCGGAGTGAGGATTTTTTTCCATTTATAATTTTTTCATTTTCAATTTTTGCAAGAAAACTTCGGCCAGAAATGCTGAAAGTGGGCGCTCCCATGGGTAGTCCATTTTGATCGTGATTCATTTTGTTGTCCCACTGAAAGTCATTTTGTATGATTATTTCATCCACTATTGGTACTATGTCCTAATAATTAAATAATTACAAACAAATAACTAAAACAATCTAATAATTAAAATTATTAGATTGTTATAGCCTGATTTTAAGCACTTTAACAGCCTCCGGTCTTGGGATGTTACCATAAATATTGGCCACAACCATGGTAAAATAATATAAATCTGTATTGTTGCGTATGTTTTATATAGTCTCAACTTTGTCATAATATTTTGCATCATGAAAGTCCATTTTCGCCACACTACTGTGAAATCATCTTTTTTCGTTATATGTCAATCGCCTGTGAAAATTCGTCACGACGTATCCTACGTAGTGAGAATTCTTACTATCAAAAGTAATGTTTACTTTCTTTTTTGGATTTTACCAATATAAACAAACAAACATTTGTTATCGTTTCATAAACTAAAATGAACGTACCAGTGCAAATTCCGTTTTTGCGTTAAAAACTATAGCTAAAGAAAGAATTAATGAGCTTATTTCTAATTATTATGTTCATTATGTTATGCCCTGAATACTATTATTATGTAAATTTGATTTTTATTCCTAGAAGGCCTGTTTTTAAAATTGTAATAAAGAAATATTCCAATGTCTAAACTGTGTTACAAAGAAAAACTAATTAGTCTTTGTTGTGTAACGAAAAGTATCGATCGAAATACGAGCGAAAGTGGTTTTCATATTCTTGACCATAATTGAAGTGCTCGATAAATCTCGCACTACAAACATGTAGTCTGGAATATGCAATGACCCACTTTCGACTCTTATGAAATATACTATTTAAGTCGCATAGCACTATAATCATCTGTTTTTTTGGCAAGTCTTTTGGATGCCGAAATAATTCTATTAGCATTTGGAACCTCAGCAGCATCATAATTGCACTTCATAAGCGTGCCAACCTAAACTTCAGTGTAACCTGTAGAACACTGAATTTTGATTTTTTTTTTCTTCTGAATTTTAAAAGCTTTAGAGAGGTTTGATTCCGGACCCAGTTTCCATTAGTCATTGGACGATTAATTAATGATGCTTCCTAACAACTGGTCAGCGTTAGATAGTAATAAGACCTTGGTTTAGAACATTCTCCGCCAACACGTGAAAAATGCTACTGGCGTAGATACACACAAAACTTATATATATAAAACACTGATTGCAGTGCGGTTCTGGGTTGGAATACACCTCAGTATCCAAGCATACTAAAAGAGATGCATGCTGGGATTACCCCTGTCATCCCCTTGCTTTCTCGTCTACTCTACTCTTCAGAGGGTCGTCGGAAGCCAGCCTCTTTGGTCCTAAGTCAGAAAGTGCAACATGGATGCAGACGTCAGGCTCTGCGATGCAAAAGTGCTTTGTGTATTGCAGTAATGTAGGGATATTTTCTAAACTAAAATAAGCCTACAAATGGTTTCATTACAAACAAAGAAACTCAGTTTCCTATTTATAATTATTACTATTTACTTATTACTATTTATGATTATTACATTTCTAAAAATTCAAACAACAACTATTTCCTAACATTTATTAATATGAATAAAACTATAACATTGAGATACAATGGCAATTGATCAATGTAAGGTCTCGTAGTGATGAAGACACACCGGTGACATTACCTCTTTAGTTCCTTTAAGCGAACTGCACAGGGTTGAGTAGAATTTTGAAATGCAGCCAATAACTCTTTGACTAATAAAAATAGCTATAGCTAATTAAAAGTCTTAGTAGAGTACGATACCACAAAACCCGGCTTAGAAAGTACAATTGAGTTGTAAATGGCAGGTAGTAAAATTTTTCACTAAAATAATCTATCCGAAATGTTGCAATGTAACTCTTGACTATTTGAATTTATGCAATATGCTTAAGGAAAAAACTTTGAAGTTATGAATGCTATCACGTTTGTAAATTACGTTTCTCTAAAGGGATACATTTTGTTAACTTTGGGGGGTCGCTTAGAAAAACTTTAAGGGACCCTCAGGGAAAAACTTAGTTGGCCTAAGTCACATCACACATTGTTTTTTTAAGGTCTTTAAAATTTTTTAAGTGAAATTTTAATAATAAGCCGCAAACTCTATCTTGAAAGGTCAGTTATTGAAAGGTGGCAGTTATTGAATATGTGATTTTCGTTGATGTCAATAAGCGTTTACATCACTCCCCCCACCTCCGCAACTAGCTCATCTCACTCGCCTCGAGAATTTGCTCATTCACTTTGCTCACTCGTACCAAGGGTGAGCTGTCATGAGAATAGAATAGCCTTCATCTCTAAAAGAAACATTAAATACAAAAATATTAAAACAGAACACTTTAACAAATAATAAAACCACGAATAAAAAAGAGTACAAGCGCTATAGCCAAAAAGCGTTGATAACTATGTACACTTTTTGATTGGACATCAAACTAAAGGTTTCCGTTGAACCGTTCCCCTTTAAAACGTTATAAAATGCCTCAGGCGTAAATATAAACAAAATATAAAAATAAACACTGTGTTTTATAAAACCACTACAAGAAAACCCCTAATGTACGAGCTCTCGTATATTAAAACCAAAAAAGCATATAAAAACTAAGATTGTTCTTGAACATTTTAGCTTTAAAATGCCCTGTGATTGACACGTTATAGCTTAACCGATATAGAATTCATTTTCCCTAACATTTAAGGTGGATGGACACTCGAGAGTTTTGCCCAACCGTGTATAGTGTTCCTCGCAGTTGTCACAAAGCCAAACTGATTGCACGTCCGCCTCTTGGTCCTAACGATCCAAGAAACTCTTCTTTTGACACTTTAACTACTTCCTTTCTTTGCCTTTGAAAGTCTTTTAAACAGCGTAACATAAATTTATTTTAAAAATATATCGAACATATAGAAAAAATACAACCATCTGATGATATATGAAAGCTATTTATTTGTAGATAGTGTGATAAGTTACATTTTTGTATCTTGTACAACTGTGTAGTTATTTCATTTAAAGATTTTCACAGCTATTAACAATCTATGATAAAAATAGGTTCTTGAAACATTTAATTTTAAAATTGTATCAACAACATAAATGTTTCGAACAATTATTTCTACTCTCCTATAGACAATCGTCATTACATATTCATTGTGATAAAATCATTTTAAAAAGAAGTAAGAGTTTCTTTATTACAACAAAGATCACACCAAATTGTAATCAAAGTTAACTAGACTTATATATTGAAATTTGGGAAGTATGCAGTGCTTCTTGTATAGCGAATGAGTATTTATTAGGACATAACTAACATTGATCCTCGACTTCATAGTTTTACGTATAATATGAGAATAACCGGACCGCATAAACGTGATTAAACTTCTCCCAGTAATTCAATTTTATATGAATATATTTTTATGGTATGTCAACATAACTTTCATCCTCATGACCGGTTTTCACCACACGAGCGCGCTATCACTGGGGTCCGGGCCGTCGCGCCGCGTCGCTGGCTGCCAAATACCGCACACATCATCATCCTCTGTGGATCTGGTGTGAAGATTAAAAGGGACGTCTCATTTGCCCTGCTCATGCAACTTGCTGGAAACCTAATGTTGCGTCAATAATAAATTGTCATTTAAAATTTTCCAGCAACCTTTACAAGTGTAAGATATCGGTTGTTAAATTATTGACGAAAATCATCAATTAACAATAACTGGTGGCTCATAGGGGTAAAATCCCCTAATCACAAAATAAAAGTAGAATAAACCATCTTGGATTACCAGTCCTTCACAATAAAAGTTTTCAGAGGTTTTTATTTTAATTTATATAGTATGTTACTTAAATATACCGTTTGAATAGGCTAATAGCCACCAACGCACTCTTTAAAATCCTGTACTGTTAAGCCACCATTTGTAAATTCTTCATTTTGTCTGTTGTTAAACCTATATCAATCTTCAAAGAGTTATCTTAATTCATGTTCCTTAAAGATCTTAATTGCATCTTCTTTTAAATTATAAAAAAATTGTAGCCCTTCAGTTATGACTGCCTATTATAACATATAAAAGTGGTAATGAGAAAAAATATGACTATATCACCCATTTTAGGGTCAGTTAACATTCCATACTGTCATCATATCCATGTCGCTGTCTTATTTGTCCTAAATTTCAATGAATGTTTTCGCTCCTGACAGATGTTGTTTGTTTTGTCACCAAATTTTAACACAGCGCTTCAAAGTAGATCGTCTTTACTCACCGTCAATATTCAAAACACTTGATTCCGTTTAAACAAAGCAGACTTTGTTTAATAAAGCAGAAAAACTATATACATGGAGAATCTTTCATTATAACCTTTCAGAAAACATTTTCCACTTTTTTAGTTTTTGATCTGCTCATGTTTTTCCTAGTAGGCCTATATAGGACAAACGCCTTTTAACACATTTTTACATGAAAGGTGATTTTAACTCTCTCCTACAATTCTGCAATCTATGAAATGACCAAAATTTTTCTGGGAAAATTCAGCTAACAATGCCAACACTTCGTTTACTGAAACTCTTCAAGTTTTAATTAGTATATCATCTTATGATAGTTTGAAAATCAACTCTTCTCACTTTGAATTCAAACCAAAACATGTATTAATGTTTACTAGAAATCGCCTCCTGATAGAAATTCGACCAAAATTTCAGTTGATCTGGACCCAAGAAGTTTAAACTGAAACATATATTCTTCTTGTTTTTACAACAGCTGTCTAATGATCAATGATTCAATCAATTATCCTTTCTCCATAAGATTAACATTGGAACTTTGATGGCCTTGTGGGGCGTAGCCCAGCAGTCCGATGTGAATTAGAATGGGGTTCTTATCATCTACAGGATACCTTTATAACAGTATGCGCGGATTTCTCCTACGATGCACACGAGCTGAGAAAAAAGAAGGAAACGAAACATGCTTGCCTATTAATATATAGATAATAAAGTAGGCGTTTCTCAAACCACAATTCATCGCCATTTTAGTCCCTATCACGACCAGAACATTTTTGTAATTTGTAACACGCTTTGTTATTAAACTCAAAATGTTATAGTTTTTTTTTTACAATTTTAATTTCTATAATTATAGTTAAAGTCAGCAGTCACCTTGTAATAGGTTGTAAGAGAATTTTTAGTCGCTCAAAGTAACATATCATGTTATTATAATATTACAACTCTAATAGGTATATTTTTGTCAATTAATTGTTTATTAATAGTTCTTCACTCAGTGTTATCAACTGTCTATGGTTTTAAAATCAAACCATAACACATGTTTTAAATTACACTAAGGAGACGTTCTTAGATTCTCCATGCCATTCTTATAGAGAACATTTTACGTCATTCCTCATTTCCTGGGAACTTAATGGACGCGCCGATAATTTTTCCTCGTGCATGGAACCAAGACCTTTAATTTGAGACCCCTAGAATTTTCCTTCGATTTGTAAAACGCTCACAATTTTACCAAAAACAATTCGCTTACAGAATTATATATGAAGATTAAAGTTAAACCTAAGTTCCATATTGTACGAATCTATCAATCCTTCATTAATATGGGTCGAGTGTGCTGCCTTTTACCGTTAGACGCCCATATAGACAATTTTATTACATTTGAAATTTTTACACTTCAGATTATTTTAATAATTAACGTTCAGATTTTTATATTATAAGCAAAAAAATTAAAGAAATATTTGTATGTTTCTTTGAAGGAGAACAAAAATAATACTGTAAATAAATGGCCTTTGCTATCTCAGCAGCAGCACTGACCAGTGGATATATTTTTCTATTCATTTCAATATGACCGAATTAAGATTTACCACCAATAAGTAGATTATTACCAATATTTGATTAATTCATACTGAAGTACCACTATTAATTTCAAGCAGAATTTAACACTCTTCTTACAGGGAAAGAATGCAAAAAATGTTTACTGAATTATTAGTTGAGCCAAGATGGGAGTTCGAAAACTTTTCAAGAATGTCCTTTATGAACTTTTAATATCTATTAAACAAAGTTTCACCGAAGGTTGAAAAGAAAGACACCGCGCTTCGGCCAAGTATACCAGCAAAAATCCGCCTTGCAATCCCCCTCAGATTTCTGGCTACTGGTGATAGCTACAAAAGTCTTCAATATTTATTTAATTTGTCGAGTGAAGTAAAGTCTCGGATTGTTCCAGATGTTTGCAAGACTCTAACAAAAGTTTCAAAGTACGAATAAAGGTAAGTATTAATATATAAACTATATTATTTTGAATAAACATCATTCAAGTATTCAATCACTTAAATCCAACTTATTTTTCATCTGTACTTAAATAAAATAAGCTCCCAGACTAAGGAAGTTAACAAATAAACCAACAATAAAGTGTCACAATGATTATTGCCTTAAAGTCAAGAACTTATCAACCTATGATTATCAAGTAAAAGAGTTCCTTTTTGGACAATTAAAACGTGAAAGGACGAATATGAAAGTAAACATTACACTTGTTTGAAATACCACAATATAGTTCTAGTCAAATGCCATTTCCATCTGATGGTGCGAGTGATGTAGCATTATGTATTTTAAAATCACACAATTGTTATTAGCAGTTAATAATAATTATCGTATGGCTTTTAGTGGAGGGAGATCAGCAATTCACTGATAGTTCTCCTCGCCTGAAATGCCTGCACTTTTTGGTTTTCTATGCAGGTGGACCAACGGCTTACCGTGACTTCCGAACCACGGGAGCGGCCTAACGATCTTTTTGTCCCCGAGCCGGGAATTGAACCCGGTCCCGCTGGGAGGTATCCCAGAGCTAATACTAATAAGTATTAGCAGTTGACCGTGACCCATGCACGGATATACTGCTACATGCTGACGATAGCGAGTTATTGATCAAGGAAGATGAGTGGGTTATGGTCTGAGGAGTCATGTTTCTGTGTCGTCTCATTTGGATGAACATGACTTGGATATCATACATTAATAACTCATGTTCCTCAACTGACAACTGCTTAAATTTTTTAGCTATCATTTGCTCAAACAGATCGCACTCATTTTGTTCATACACTCAACTTTTATACGATACAACGCTGTCAACATTGAAAACGCCTCCTTCATCTGATTTTCCGTTTGCTGGAGTTCAGGAGGGGTTTACGGATGGTCTACTGCGAAAGTGGTGGTGCAGAAGCTAGCCTTGGAGTTGAATACGGCGGTCCTGGTGTTGTTGTAGATCCTCATGGTGTAGCCGGGCGTGACCCTTGTGTTAATGGAGGCGTTTCCTGAGTATGGGAATCAACAGCTTCTTCAGTTTCACTTTGAACACTAGTGACCTGAAAAATCCCGTTTTTTACTAACATTTTACTTTAAAAGTAACATATTAGTGGTATTAATGAAGGACTAAATTAACTTTTTTGTTCATTGGTGCCCTGAAGAATGTCCTGAAGAAGGGTTAGAGATAGAAGACGTATTCAAAACATCTTTCCCCATGCCAAAAGAGCCATCGATGGAAAACACGTTGTAATGATAAGCCCTTGATATGTTAGATCTGATCATTAACTACAAAAGGACTTTCAGTATTGTTTTTTGTTTGTTTGGTTGTTTTGTTTTTGGAGTCGTGAACAGTGAATATGAGTTAATGTTTGCAAACATTGGAAGTCAAGGCAGAATGTGATGGTGGTGTTAACAGTTTCTTTCCATTGTGAATTATTTTTGTGACTACATATTTGTCATTCATTTTGAGAAGGTTACTATGAAAGTCACTAATGATTCCCATCAAAAGAGGATCCTTCAATGCAGTCTTTGATGCATCATCAAGCTTTAACAATGGTATTATATCTTTTCACCTATTCGCTTATGGCTTGAGCCATGAAACTGTTGACATTGCCAAATTTCTTGACAAAGTTTGAACATTTTTTTGTCTCCCTTCTTGTGGGAATAAGTTCCATGTCTGGATTTTCACTTATTTCCATATCTTTCGGAAGCATTTTTTTATATTCATGTTCTCTCTTTATCTTTTTTTTAAATTTTGTGGAGTTTCGCTTTACTTTCTTCGGATTCAGTGCTGTCACCCATTTCTAACAAAGCCAAATATTCGCATACTTTCATTAAGTTTTTTGTGTTTCTTCAAAGGAAGTTTTGTGGAATTTGGATAAATTCAAATTGGAAATCAAACGATTGGAAATGGAACGGGAAAACCAACTCGAGATGTTACGTTTGTTCAAACTTTTTAAATACATCATCTGGGGACTCTGCGTTTACCTTCTCATCGTCGTCGGTGTTTGTGTTTACAACTCTGTAGTTCATCACAAAACTTCAACTTGTTTAAACACTGCTGTTGCACATTGATTGTATATTTTTCACAAATAAAATTCAAAACTTACTTCTACCTATCCCGCTATCACCGGTTAGTTCGACTCCCCGAACTATTACTCTGGTGGTAGCGGGATAGGGTTTTTTAAAACTTACTCTGAATGACCTTGACATACTTTCCATAACCCAATTGTCAAGTTGAATTTCAAATATGAAATGCATCTGATCGCCCACCGGAACCTATATGGCATGGCATATGGCGACAGCATCTGATTTGCCATCTGACCCGCCGGAAGCTGTATGGCATGGCAGCTGGCGGCAGATGGCACGACTTCCGTTTTGAAAGTAACCAAACCCCACTACTAGGGGAGACGGACTTTTTTACACTCCGTATAAAACAAAACAATCGTTAAATATATCAGTAGACGCTATAATTAGCATTAAAATTGGAATGAATACTGCCTGGTTTGTGAGTAGGACCGGTTAGTGTTTAGATCCCCTATATACAAATGAACTTGATCGAACGGTGTTTTTGGCTTCTAGGGACCTCAAAAAATAGAATAAATGACATGGTCCCGGGCTTAGGTCTTAACATGAGCACTACCGTAATAGCGTATACCTTTTAGGTATATTCACTAAAATGTAATATATATTTTTAAAAATATCAGGTAATAATCTTTTCATAACTACAGTTGGTTTTCAAATTATAAATTTATTAATTATCTCCTAACAGAGGAAGTTAAGGTGCAAAGTTTCAGAACATTGTCTTGTGCCATTATAATACCGTTTTATTGAAAACCAAATTAAAACGGAACGAGAGACGTCCTACTTTTAACACGACGTTATTGATTGCTTTTACCTCAGGAATCACATCACTGAGTTTTGGAAAATTTCCCATGCAGTCTTTAAATGAAAATCGGTCTTATGTAGTAAGAAAACCAGCAACCATAAATAAAAAATATTTTTCTTCAACTAAAACTGTTTTAATGATTTAGTGATGGTCAACAGAGGAAGTCGTAGGTGACGACCACGTTGCCGTGGGGGTGTTCCAGCTTGCGCGGCACCCAGGGACAGCCCTTCTTGTCGCGGAACGTGAGCGCGCTGCGCGGCGGCAACGTCACGAACTTCATCCTCTCCGCCAGCTTGGCCGAGAAGTAGCTGGTGCAGTCCATGCGGACTATCGAATGGCCCTCCTGTCACAGCGTGAACAAATATTGTTGTGTAATGAAATAATTTAATTATTATTTTAAGTTAGTATTTTTTTACTATATACTAGCTAACAGCCCGTCAAAAATGACGGGTAATTTTTATTATGATTATTCAAGAATGTTAGATTTTTGTAAGTTTGAACGGTCGCAAAATTTATGAAAACCCTGACGACATAATATTAAAATTTATATCTTTCCATTTATTTAGCAATGTGAAAAATATAAATATTAGTCCTACTTTATTAATATATAAATAGTTTATACTGGGCTACTTACTATCATATGGTTTTACAATATAGTAGGCATATGAGGAATTAACAAAACCAAAGTTTTATACTTTTTATAAAAGTTTTTCAACTCGATTTCCATTTATTTCATTAGTTGTCTTGTCAATTATTGGTATAATTTTGATGACTCAGAAACCAATTTAATTTGCAAGAATCTTTCATTTCTATATAAATTGCCTAGCACCCGAGTTTCACCTTTCCGACCAAGTGTTTCCCCAACCTCTGACAATAAGAGTTTTTGCCTTCTTATGTTTTTGTTGTTAAGTTTGTTAGATCCATGCAGAGTCGGACATCCCCATTAGTTGCTAATACCACCACCAACGCTGAGCACCAGACCAACGCTGGAAGATGTGGGATCTTCCACAAGACTTTGACAACTATAGTCGGGAGCAATAGAACAGGCGTGTCAAGATCAAGTCTTTTAATAAGCCAGCTGATTTTTCCCATTTAACTACATGTTAATTAGCTTGACCTTCACCCGCCTGTTCTATTGCCCCCGACTATAATTTAACCATGATGTCAAGTTCTGACTTGACTTTATCACGCAAAGGTAGAAAGAAGTACATTCCTGGGTGTACTAAGTGTTACAGTACGTGCTTTGTCCACGTATCTGTCACGTATAAGTCAATCGTATAGTAGGTTTTTTAACTTCACTAAAACACTATTCAAAACGTTTTTTCTCTGTCTTTTGTTTGCACTTGATTTCCATCTCCTTTTCTTATTCTTAATATTTCTTATTGTATATTGCAATAGACTACTTATTTCTTCATAGTTCATAGTTCTGCATCTTTACACTTATGTTCTTCATTGTTTATATCAGTGGGAACAATAAACCAATTGTTAAACATGTAGAAGCATAGGCCCACATAATCTTAAAAGGATGAAAATTAAGAATGTAAGGACGTTAAATGACTTAGTTATAACCAAAATTAATGAATTAAAATACGGTGGGGAGTATTTTAAAATCAAAAGATGGTGTTTATATTTCAAAACATAAAGCTCATTAGTTGATAATTATAAAAACATATGTGTAAACAAATATTAATAAATAAATCGTAAGTTAAATACATAAATTAAATAATCTATATTGAATAAACTCTCTTTATAGTATAGCATCCACAATTTTATTAAAACATCAGTTGTTAAATATTTATTTTACTGCTTTAAGAACAACTTCAACCTTACGTGTTCATGATTTCATTAGTATCTGTAAATTATCATAGGATTGAATTTGTCTGTTTTGTTTACAAAACACGTTGTAAATAAGCAGTGGTGTTAAATTTCAGGGTAGAATATGGATCACCTGGAGCAGTAAACAAATCGACAAAATCACGTCTTAGATTGGTCTAAATAAGGTCTAATTTTCATTTTGCGGCGTTATAAGGAATTTTCCAAGGGATACCATATTTTTCCTATCATATAGGGGCCATAAGAAATCCATTGACACCAAAACGGCCACGATCCGTTCAGCAGTTCTCTCTCTATACCCTTAAATACACTCTTTTATTATATAAGATTTACTCTTTACTAACTAGAAGTTATTTGGAATAATGGTTGAAAAACCTATAAATCATTCAGATATCAGATAAGTATTGGGTTTTGCTCGGCTAATAAATAATAGTTATCGCGAAATGAAGATTACTTTCTTGGGCCACACTGCCTATAACATAACATCACTAAGTGGTTATAGTGACCTAGGATTAATCTTATAAATCGAATTTTCAATCTTACAAGGACAGAATTGTTTGACGCATTTGTCGGAGATTTAGTGAATAATATGTCACATTAAGTTATTTCAGATATACAGGGTGTAAGACAAGTCCCCCCCCCCTTTAATTTTTGTGTTTGTTGAGATAAACAAATATTAGGGCTTATACTAACTTTACACAAAGCGCCTTTCGACGTTATCAAACATTATTAGTCATGTTAGGGGGTCGGCCTACGAGGAGTCAGAAGAAAATCTTAAATAGAAGCATAGGTTGATATGTACATCAAATTAAAGGTCTCACTTGGCAGAGCACAAACAATGCTGCAAACTAGACTTAAAATGGATGTTCAGGACGGAAATGGTAGGCAATCAAAGTTTCTATTAAAATCATGGATAAAACTTAAAAATACAATAACTTTCTTAATACTCAACCTTTTAAGTGTGGAGATTTACTCCAAATACAAAGGCGTTTAAAATTATGTATAATGTGACAAGGGCTAAAAGAAGTTTCAATTTAAACATCCTCTATGGGACGTCCCCCAATGAAGTCTTACATAAATATGCTCTTGCATTATAAATAGGCCTAATTTAAAACGTCTTTGCATTTGGAGTAATTAGCTACAAACCCGATGTCAAAAGGTTGAGTATTAAGCAATTTACTTCATTTTTTAGTTTTACCCAAATGATTTTAATGGAAAGTTTGAATGACTATAATTTCCGTCTGGGCATTCCATTTTAAGTCTAGTTTGCAGCATTGTACTTCGCCAAGTGAGACCTTTGATTTGATGTACATATCAATCTATGCTTACATTTAAGATTTTCTTCTGACTCCTGGTGGGTCGTTCCCCTAAGACAACTAAAAATGTTTGATAATGTCAAAAGGTACTATGTGTTAAGTTACTATCACCCTTCAAAATATATTTGTTTAACTTAACAAATAAAAAAAAATTAAAGGTGGGACGGACTTTTTTGCACCATGTATAGAGGAGCCATGTTATTCGGAACACATTGTTAGTTTATATTTCACTACTTTGTAAATTAAAGACATTGAAAACTTGAAACACTACTCCTAAATGTCAGTCTTCATAAAATTTTACCTTTTTGCCGAGGAGTTTAGCCTCAGACACGATGATTTTACTGAGACCGCTGCCCCGCCTCTCGGCCGCTGTGGAGAGTATAGTGATGTCCCATATCTCGTTCACTTTGAAACACTCGAACAGATTGTGGCTGTCGTACACATCCGCCCAGAAATTGATCAGCCGCTTCGTCTTGAGGTCGCACGTGCTGCACTCTGGAAACGCGCTTCCATTTATGCAATTGTTATTGGAAGGTACGTTTCAATTAAGGGACAAACATATCAGAACTTTTTCTTATGACATATATAAAAATTAAACTAATACTACCAATGTGTATGACTAGAAAAGTTCTAAAGCCAACAGATAAGAAACCAACAGACTGAAGAGCTCGTAACATCAAAAAATCGCTAGGAACGAATTGGGTATTTATAAAATCACCCAATAATATAAAAACAAGATGATATAGGTTTTGCTTTAAATCCCGGTTGATTAGGATTTCCTGAAGAAGTTTTTACGTTATTAGAACTTTTAACTTATTTTAGGAAACTAGCTATTTGATTGTTTTTACGAGTTTTAATTAATTATTTAGTTCACACTTTAAATACGTCACACCCTGTCCCGCTTAGTTTGATAAAGTTTTAAAAAATTACCTATTATACTTATATCAGACGTCCGAAGTAATGTAACTTATAAGGGTTAAAATAGTAGTTTTCATTACTAGTCTCGAAAATGACTTATTGCGGGGAGAGATTGCATTTACGCGCGAGGCGAAGTCAAGCGTGGAAAAGGCTATCGAGACCCGCAATGGCACTTTTGAGATGAGTATTGAACATTATTTTTCATTACGATATCGAAAAACTTGTAAACAACATGAATATTTTTGTTTATTCAACTTAGTATAAAAAACCGAACTCATAACGCTTAGTTATGTCGAGTTACATACGCACGGAAAATCAGCGTTAAGCAACAGCTGATCAGCCTAATGCAACATCTGATCGGAACACCACAAATGCACAGAAAGTTAACGTTATGCAATTTTGCTGTGCAATAGCGGGAATAAGCTATTTTCATAGCTCATTTAATTTTTGAAAGTCTACTTTCGTGTGTAGAGTAATGGAAACTTCTTTTTTGCGTCTAGTTTCCCTAAGAACGGTTTTGAGACTTTTTCTCTTAGTTACTATTTACCTGCAACATTAAAAACCTTTATGAGTATTTTTTATTGCCTGCCATTTTCGCCTCGGTCAACCATTTGAAGTGCAGTTTGTGGCATTATACCTAGTAAGGCTTTTAATTTGATATGCATATCAACCTATAATGTTGAAGATTTTGGACTGACTCCTGGTGGGCCGTCTCCCAGGAGGGCCATCCTGTAGGTTGTGACACAGATAATTAGGTTACTGTTATCAGGAATGATTTTTGTGAAAGTTGGTGTTTTTATCTGTTGTGGTGTAAAAGTTATTGAATGAGTTCCAGACAATTATCGCCCAGTAATGTGATATTTCCAACTATGATAATTATTTCATGTAAAACCGGTCAATAATTATGTTTAATGCCGATTATTGCCCCTTAGGCAAAAAGGAAAGTTCGATTATAGTATATCATTTTAAATCTTATAATGTAGGGAAATTTTGGTAGTATTCGATACTTTATAGCTTGACAGATAATTTTTTCTTCAGCAAGCTATGGTGTCCTATTTCTTAATTTTCCAAAAAATTCGTTTTCAAGTAGATTTCCAAGGCTTTACGAGGAAAATTGGGACAAACTGTACTTATTCTAATCAAAAATTTTGTGTACTTTCTGAAAATGACATTAAAATCTAGAATACGTTTGAAAAAGGTGAGAAAACAGTGATTTTTGTGATAAATGTCAAGAAATTTTAAAAAAAAGTAAAAATGACTGTTACTGGAAGGTAGAGCGAGATGTAACTGCCTAAATTGCGTATTTTTGTTGCATTTAACAAGCATATTAACCCCTTAAATTGTTTAACACTGACTACCAAACACATTGTATAAGGAATTACCTAATTGTGGTAGGGCTACAGTTTAATTAAAATTATATAAAAGCATTAAAACGAATGTATTAGTATTCGTAAAAAAGAGTGGAAAATTCAAATGCAGTTTATTATGTAGCTTGGCTGTTGCTTTTGAATGTTTTTAATTAAAACTAAAGAATTTAAAGGAAGGGGAAAAGAGAAATGAGCATGAACCTAAAATTCTACACCATGATAACAGATAAACAAAAACATGCAGTAATTAAAACTATTAAATAAGGTGGAGAAAAACATTAAAAAGGAAATTTTAAGTGATAACCAGTTAGTTATATAGTGATAACATCACTGAACACAAATTGCCCCTATTTTGCTAAACAAATTTTCACGTCATTTTAGAGATGATGAAATCACAACAATAATATTAGAACAATAAAAAACTTTTCTAAAAGATTGCATTATTATGGTCTTTAAAAAACGGCTGACCTATAAATGCAAGAGGACCAAAAATACAGGTTGTAAAGAGTGAAGCGTAATGTAGAAATAGCTTCGGCGGTATCATAAGTATAGCCGGCCGCGGTCACCTGACCTAGTTGGTGTAATGAGTTTTAAGGTTTTTAAGCCCCAGATTAGTTGCGAGGAAGGGGTTACTTTTATATTAAATGCTGTTTATAGTGTAACTGATTTTAACTCCCCCATGCCTAATTTTTATGATTACATTTTTTAATATTAGTTCATGAAGGGAAGAAAATGAGTAAATATTGAATCGTAGCTTATTACTAACTCTACTTTTTAAACATAAATAAAAACTCTTACAAAACGCTGCCTGATAATATAAAATTGTTTCTCCTATTCTCCTGTTCTAAATTTTTGTTGCCTACCGTATAAAATACAACATGTTTGTTGTACCACCAGTTGTAAATTAACTGTAATTTGCAACTGGTGTTACAACAAACATGTTGTATTTATTTATGTCGTTGAGAGGCCACAATATTTTTTTTATGGGAACTGATTTCAAATACATTTTTATTTTTGCAAAGCATCTTATTGTATGGACTTAAATGCTTTTACATGTGTCTAAGTAGCTTTAAATCTCAAAGTCATACCTAATTTATGAAAACCAATAGCAAAGCGTTATATCAGCCAGAGAAGGGAGCTCACAAATTATAAGTGCGTGTTTTGCGCCATCCAGATTTCATATGAATCTTTTCACCTGCATGTTTATATTTATTATATGGCTCACCGGCAAAGGTCCTGCTCCTGGCGGAGGAGCCCGGGTCCAGGGTACCACACACGCCCAGCGACAAGATCTCGCAGTCCTCGTCGACCAGCTTGACCACGTGGCTGCGGCACAGGATGTTCTTGAGGTAGCGCTGCAGGTCGCACGTGTCCTCTAGGTGGAAGGCCCGCACCGCGGGCTCGTCCTTGACGAAGGTCGCCTCCAGGAAGTCCAGCGCCTCGTCCAGCTCCTCCTCACCCTTGGTCACTTGCAGCGTCAACCCTTTGGCCGACCCGCCGCCCGACGCCGCTGGTTGCTGACAACAACAATGAATCGTACGGTGGTTTTCGGGAAGAAACTATGTTCAATTGTTAACAGACTAAGTTACATTTTGGGACCGGTATAACAGTACATGCTAAGAAAATTTATTACCGTGTATCCGTCCTAACAGATAAAAAAGTTAGCTTTAAGCTGTTAAATCAGAACATTTTTCTACGCTAGTTCGTCCTATTTAAGTCCCTTAACCTCCTAAAGGTTTCATCATAACTTTGGATGTAAATAAAAACACCAACCAAGAACAAATAGTTATCTCAAGAAAAAAATTAAAATTACAGTCGGAACTAGCTTTGGTGGAAGTAATGTACATTTTACATTTAAATTCACAACACAGGGGCTCAAATATGAATTAAAAACAAAGCGTCTGAATTTGCACAGTATTAAGTGTTTCTCAAGGGTGGAACTTCGCATACCAAGGAAGCGATGGCCTGACAAAACTCTTATGGATGACATTTGTGAAACTGGATGAAAATTTAAAATAAATTTACTACAAAATTTTTTTAAGTTTGTTCGTACATCCTCAAGACATCCAAATAAGGCAGATGGATTATGCCAAAATGCATGGTTATAAAGAATGGGTAGGATTTATGACTTTTTAAAATATAGAGTAATTACTTGTTCCTGAATATATATGAGTTTGGCTTATACGGAGTTTGGCGATTAATTTGAATTGAAATCTTGAACTCTTTTCTTTCACCAGGTACGCTTGTGTACCAATAATTTTTAGTGTCTTACGAGTTTAAAAGAGCTATTTTTAATGTTATTAAAATATTCTTACCGTAAAGGATCTTTTGAGGGTAAAGAAGATTTTGTTTTCTAAAAAGGAAATTATTCTTTTACTAAGCATTTTGGAATTTTGACAAACCCTAAAGGGTATTTACACTTAATTTTATTCAGAGAAAACCCGATATTATTTTCTTATTTATGGATAACTCCGTTGCTTAGCAACTTCGTTTAATCATATTGTCATAGCACATGGAGAAACAAAAAGATTAATACTAAGGCCTGGTAGTATCATATTGAAGTGGCGTTTGAGCAGTGCTTGTACGTAAATGGAGCGATAAACACGTAAACGCTGGTGAGTACAATTCGTCCAAATCCAGCTCTCTTAAGGCCTTGGAAAATCTACTTGTAAACGATATTTTGGGAAATTTACATGCGTCAAGCTACTAACTGTAAAATATCACCAAAACCTCCCCACATCCTAGGATTTAAAGTGGTGTGCTATAAGTGACCTTCCATATTTTCCTAAGGGGTATTAATTGACGTCAAACATAATTATTGACCTGTTTAATTTATTTTATTTTTATGAAATATCTATACCGATAGAATATTGATAGCTTCCTACGGATGTGATTCAGGGTAGCCCCCCAAGGAAGTCTTAGAGAAAATTTCATTAACTTTTGTCATATCATATATCACTTTAAACGTCTTGAAATTTAAAACAATGTGTCACAAACCCAACCTCAAAAGGTCGAATATATCGGAAGTTATCGTACTATTAAGTTGTTGTCATTCGATTTTAATGGAAAGTTTAATTGCGTTGAATTGTTTATCACTTGAAGTGTAGTTTGTGGCATTATACTCCATTAAGTAAGGCATTCAATTTGATAAATATATGAAACTATGCTTATATTAAAGATTTTGGACTGAGTCCTTGACAGGAGGGCCTGTCCCCCAGAGGGTCCAGCCAGTAGGTCGCGGCACTGATACGTATGTCACTGATATCTTAATGATTAGTGAACGTTGTGTTGATGTCTGTTAAGGCTTAAAAGTTATGAAATGGCTTCCAGACTTAATTGTAACCCTGAAGGCCTTTAGTGTGTGATGATTTTAAAAATTATAATTATTTCATCAGAAATAGGTCAATAATTATTTTAATATGGATTTCCGCCCCTTAGCTAAATAAGAAAGGTTATTTATAGGATATTATTTTAAACCTTTCATGGGGAAGTTTTGGTGATATTTGACAGTTTTTAGCTTGATGAATGAAAAAATTCCTTAAAGTTGTAGTGGTTTTATTAAATTTTTTTAATTTTTTTTTTTTTTTTACCTAATATTCCTAATTATGGTTTTTTAGTAGAGTTTATAAGACGTTACGAAAGCTTAATTGGGACTCATTAATGTACTTAATCTAATTGTAATAGGTGTTTACTTAACGAAAATGTCTTAAAAATGTACATAAGTTAAATGAAAGGTGAAAAAAGAGATTTTTTGGGCAATGTCAAGATTTTTTACACTTGATAAATGTCTGTGCCTAAATTGCGTATGTTTGTTAAATTTTATATCCATAATAACCCCTAAAATTTTTTTAAACTGACTATCAAACACCCTGTTTTTAAATAAATAAAAAAAGTAGACTGTATTTGCTTGGTTAACACGAAAAACAAAAAAGGATAACAATGCAATTGACAATTGGCCGACTCAGTTAGTTAGCTGTTGAAACGAGGACCAATCAATGGAGTAGTTAATAGTTGCACTCTTCCTGTTTTCTCACCGATGACATGTACTGCTAGCAACTGCTTAGTAGGTTTAATAATTTTTTTTATATAAAGTCTCATTACATCTCGAATATCTGAATTTATTCTTGATAAAATGCAAATACTTATATTGCATGCATATTTGTACGTTAGTTTTTGACGGATTCCCAATTTCAACTCGTGTAACAAGTATCCACCATCAATTATGTAATTAGTAACTCTTTCCAACTTCTATTTCAAGTCTTTTTCTGGAATATATTTTTTTTGTGCACAGTGAGGATTTGGCATTCTTCAAGGTGAAAAAAGAGATTTTTTGGGCAATGTCAAGATTTTTTACACTTGATAAATGTCTGTGCCTAAATTCCTGTGTTTGAAAACAGAGATAAAGGGAGGGCTCAATCTCAAATATGAAGTAATATGATAAGTCTTCCCTTTCTTTAGAAACATCCTTTCATCCATAATGAGTGAGTCAATGTTAATTGGCAGGGTAGCTGAGTGGTTATAGTGCTCGCCTTTGAATCCAAAGGTTGCCGGTTCGATCTTGAGAAAAGTTAGTAGCTTTTTAAAAAGGTTCGTTTCCGGACCCAGTTGCCATTTGTCATTGGGCTATTAATTAATGATGCTTTCTAACAACTGGTCGATGTTAGATAGTAACAAGACTGGGGTTTGGACCATTCCCCGTCTAAAAGTTAAAAATGCCACTTGCGTAGACAGACACAAAATAAAAAATAGTTCTGTCATAAGCTTTAACTGACGAGATAACTGCATTTAATGGACGAATGTTCACACCTTTTAAGTTTGACATCTTTAAAAGTATTTCGTATCAGAAGATTCAGTCTTTGTGAACCAACCTCTTTGGCCAGATAGCAGTTAATTAAATCATCCCCAATTACACCCCTTCCAACGGAAACAACTACCGTAATTGTACTTGAAAATGGATCATGTGTTTTTAGCCACTTAAGTAGCTTTCCACATCTAGTTTATCTCTTTTGACACTACTGTCTCGAGCATCTACATGCCGTTCAGATGAAAGAAATTCTACTCCAGAGAAGTCTTCAAAAGATACGATATCTTTAAATGCAGGTTTAGTGACGACATACGCATCCTGCGCTCCATATGTAAACCCTTTCTTAACTCACGATTAAACTCACGATTGGCAGTCTGCTCTATAACTATGTCAGTCCATGTCCCCGAACAGAACTTGTTATTGCGTCTTACGGTGCAGTAACCATTAACGAACTTTATGTTCTCCTCAGGATCCATTCGTTGGGGTAACTTATACATTAGTTAAAGATAGATGTAACTTGCATTACTGTAATGCAAGTGACCACTTGAAATGAAATTAAGTATCGCCATCTTTACAACATACAAATGAGGCTTTCAATCACCTCCAATTCTTTCTGCTTGAATAAATCTTTTAAACAAAGTTACCATTTTAACGTACTAAATCCATAATTTGTCTGTTGGCCTGCTCTCTTTAATCTTCAGTTTCAAAATTTGTTAGTAATACTTATTACAGCACAGATTGTTTACAGGGCGGAGAATCAATCAAGTCTTGCTGTAAATCTTTTATTACAACCCCCTCATCAAGGGTTAAATGTATCTGTCTAAAATCAAGCTGCAAATAGCAGTAGATGCCAACACGTGAGGCCGAATTGCACGAGAATAAGCATGGCCATTAAGGATGAGTACAACTGAATTCTACCGCACTCAATGACTGGTCTAATCCACTATCGGCCATTATGTACCCAATGGTACCTAAGAATGACATTTATAAATTCTCCTCGAACTACTACTCTCTGCAAAAGGCGAATGAGGTGTGGCAGAAAGAACTATGTTCTTTTGTGACGTCATGCGCATTCAGCACTTCATATGTAAACCCTTTCCTTAATGACTCATGAATAGTGAGTGGCAAATCAAATGTGACAAAAATATTCAAGTTTATTTTGACACCCTCATTAATAGCCATCATTAAAACAGTGTAAACGGTGTCGTTTTTTGAGGGTGGTGCCATTATGAATGGTAACTGAATTACTCTGGAAACATCATAGTAATCATTACACGTTAATCTTTCTAGCATTCCTCGCCAACCTGCATACTCAGCCCCATCATTTAAATCCCCGATTTTAAGATATCTTAAAATTTATTTGGAAATTATCTGAGTAAGCAGGCTTGCTGAGCCTGGGGGTGTGTACGATTGTTCACAAAAAAAAAAAAAAAAAAAAAAAAAAACACATAGAAAACGACACTCCACTCGCTTTGATACTATCAACATAAATTTTTCCAAAACCCATAACTTCCCAGCATTTGAACCAAGTAAGATTGTATTTAAACCCTCCCAACCGCTAGGGACTCTTTGGTTCCTTGAAATTCATTGTCAATAACTTTGACATTCACCACACTACCAATTAGTGTAGTAAAATTAAGCCAAAATATGGGTGGAAAATGAAAAAATTTTTGGACAGCGAATTTTTGCTGAAATGTGTTCTATGTCACCCCTGACCTCCCTCAGAAAAGTCCCCTGAAATCCCCAGTTGGCAACATGCCTAAAAATGATGGGATGTCCCACGTCTATTCAGAAATAATTCTTTCGTCGACCAATGAGTTTATGTACATCAAATTAAAGCCCTTAAGTAGTAGAATTTATTGCCGCAAACCCCATCTCAAAAGGTTGCCTGAGTCAAAAACGGCAGCCTGTCAAACTTTGAATAAAAATGAAATTTTAACCTAAACGCTTAAAAATGTAATAATTTTTGAAATACTTGACCTTTCGAGGTGCGGTTTGCGGCAAACGTGTGCTTTTACAATTACCTTTGAAAATGCGGATAGCTTGTCATGTGCCTATCATATTACCCTTGAACCATCCTCTACATGAACGTCCCAAAGAGGAAGTTTAAAAAAAATTCTTAGTCCATAGCCATGCTATACATAACTTTAAAGGTCTTATCAAGGAGAGTACATAGCCGAAAACCAGACCTCAAACGGTCAAATATGTCAAAAGTTATTGATTTTCAAAGTTTTGATAATATTATTTTATTCTAAACTTTGAACGCCTGTTATTTTACTCCTGACAGTTATATTGAGATCGGGTTTACGGCATTGTATTCTACATTTTAAGACCTTTAATTTGATATATATATAAACCTTCTGGAATGTATTTCAATTTAGTATGCTTAATATCAAATTTTAATGTAACTCCTTATGAATAAATTGGACTCACCGTCAATTATTCGCAATCCAGGACAGATTTCTAGGTCTGTACGCGTTTCGCAGCCCTAGGCTGCATCTTCAGCAGTTGAGGTTAAACATGCATATTACATGAGTAGATCTATGAAGATCCTGTCAGGTGATTTAAAAGAACTTTTTGAACCGCACAAACACAAACACAAACAAACACAAACATAAATGGCCATTTTTATGAGGAGTAAACATAACCTTAAAAAAGAACTAGGAACAGAACACATGTGGTCTTGGTTGAGAGCTGGTACCAACTGGTCTTGTCTTGTTGGGTTAGTCATGGCCTTCTTTATCACATCCTCTTTATTGTTGATCTCTTTTTTCTTTCATCAAAGTGTCGTATATACTATTGGCTGCAAAATTTATTTTGGTATTTAAAACTAGTTGAGGTTCTTTTTTGGTTGATTTGTAAATTTCAAATTCTTCTAATCTGTCAAGTTTTCTGGATTTGTTATGTACATGTAAAATTTCTAATTCATCCAGTGTACGATATGAGTGACCAGTATCACGAAGGTGCGCGGCATAATTCGAGCTGTTGGGATTATTTATTGCGCTCTTATTTGTCAGTGCTTTTATATGTTCATTGTATCTAACTTTGAAGCTACGGCCTGTTTGGCCGACATAATAAGAGTCACAATTACCACATGCTAATTTGTATACACCTTGCTTATCTGTTGGGCTATAATTACAGTTTTTGGGTTTCAGAGTTTTCCCTAAGTTGTTTGTGGTTTTGAATGCAATGGTTAAAGGAGCATTTTTATACACGGAGCCTGTTATTTTCTCAGCAGTTTTACTGTAATCTACCGTGACATACTGTTTTTCCCCACTATCATTAATCCGCGGATTTTTATTTTTCATCCTGCGGTAAAGGTTATCAATACTGGATGGTTTGTATCCGTTCTCCTGAGCAATGAACTTGATAGTGTTGAGCTCTCTCTCATGGTCCTCTGTTGTCATAGGAATTTGTAACAGTCTGTGCAACATATGTCGAAAGGCAGACATTTTCTGCTGATAAGGATGGTAGGAGTCAGAATGAATAACTTGGCTGGTATGTGTGGGTTTTCTGAAAATGCTGAAGCTATGTTTGTTGACAGACTTTGTTATTGTTAGGTCTAGATAGTTTAGGCTATTGTGGTTTTCCTCTTCTATGGTGAATTTTAAGTTTGGGTGGAGATTATTAATGTGCTTGTGAAACAAAGCTACTTGTCGGCTGTTACCCTTGTAAAGGCAAATAACATCATCAACATATCTTTTCCAATAAACAATTCTGTCTATATACTTATTGTTATTGATTATCTTATCTTTCTCAATGTGATCTAAAAATAGTTCTGCGAGAATGGATGAGAGAGGGGAGCCCATAGCCAAGCCATCTTTCTGTATGAAATATGAATTTTCAAATTCAAAATAATTCTGCTCCAGTACAGTTTTTGTCACTAGTACAAGTTCTTCAATTTGCTCATGGTTCAAAATTCCAGTTTCCCTCAAGTTAGTGTGAAGAATTTGTATAGTTTCTGCAACAGGAATGTTTGTGTACAAGTTGACAATATCAAAAGACACAAGTGTGGAAGCTCGAGGGATGTCAATATCTTTAATGTCATTCACAAGTTGTAGAGAGTTTTTGAGGTTTGTTTTTGAGGAGATCTGTACTGAATCTTTAATTATTTTGTCTAGCCTCTTTGCCAACTTGTAAGATGGTGCTGTCTGGAAATTTACCAAAGGTCTGATCGGTGTGTCAGTTTTGTGAATCTTAGGCAAGCCTTTTAGTTTCGGTGCTCTCGGATTCATGACTTTAAGGTATTTTCCTTGTTCTTTAGTGAAGATGTGTTTTACTTTTTTTATGCTTTCGTTGATTGTTTTATGAAATTTGGCTGTGGGGTCTTTTTCAAGTTTTTCTATTTGGTTACTGTCTATAAAAGTGTTTACTTTATTAACATATTCTGTTTTATCTAGAACAACTACTGTGTTTCCTTCATCAGCCTTAGTGACTATAGCATCATTAACAGTTAGTTTATCTCTTATATTCTTTGCTATTAGCCTTTCTTTATTCCTTTTTCTGCTGTTTTTATTTCTCATTCTGCGTTTTTCTGTCACAGTATTATACCGCTTTACTATCTCATGTCGAACACTGTCTTGTACATCGGTTGGTAGGATTTTTACAGAACTCTCTAAGTCTAACAATGCGTTGGTATTTTCTAATTTCTCATTTTTTGCTAAGTTGTATTTTAATCCTTTTTCAAGCAATTTGGTTTCTTCATCATTAAATTCAATGTTTGTTTTATTTTCTACTCTTTGATAAAACTTATGGTTGCATTTTATTTTACTTTCTACGATGGAGGGCTTCTGTGTTTGGATTAGCTTTTTAACTTTTTTATTCTGTATGATTTCTTTTTTGTTGATTTTGTTTTGGATTCTTTCCTCTATCCTGTCTTTTATAATACACACATCTACAGTTGAACTATTGGCTAAGTCTAAATGAGCTGCAAGCAATAATTTGTTTAGTTTGTCTTTCTTTGCATGTAGATTCCTAATTTCTTCTTTTATCCAAACCCTCTGAGCCACCTTCATGGCTTTCTTTGCTGCTATACTATTTGATTTGGTCTTAAGATTGACATAGGCGGGTATTATTTTCAGCTTTAAACATGTCTTATTGAATCGTATGTTAGCTTTCGTCTTATGCAGTTTTAACCTCACATCTTTATATTTGTTGGCTAAACGAGTCTGACAGACTTTATCCATGGTGAAATATAGCCAAACCTAGGAATTGCTGTATATAAATAAATTGGACTCACCGTCAATTATTCGCAATCCAGGACAGATTTCTAGGTCTGTACGCGTTTCGCAGCCCTAGGCTGCATCTTCAGCAGTTGAGGTTAAACATGCATATTACATGAGTAGATCTATGAAGATCCTGTCAGGTGATTTAAAAGAACTTTTTGAACCGCACAAACACAAACACGAACAAACACAAACATAAATGGCCATTTTTATGAGGAGTAAACATAACCTTAAAAAAGAACTAGGAACAGAACACATGTGGTCTTGGTTGAGAGCTGGTACCAACTGGTCTTGTCTTGTTGGGTTAGTCATGGCCTTCTTTATCACATCCTCTTTATTGTTGATCTCTTTTTTCTTTCATCAAAGTGTCGTATATACTATTGGCTGCAAAATTTATTTTGGTATTTAAAACTAGTTGAGGTTCTTTTTTGGTTGATTTGTAAATTTCAAATTCTTCTAATCTGTCAAGTTTTCTGGATTTGTTATGTACATGTAAAATTTCTAATTCATCCAGTGTACGATATGAGTGACCAGTATCACGAAGGTGCGCGGCATAATTCGAGCTGTTGGGATTATTTATTGCGCTCTTATTTGTCAGTGCTTTTATATGTTCATTGTATCTTACTTTGAAGCTACGGCCTGTTTGGCCGACATAATAAGAGTCACAATTACCACATGCTAATTTGTATACACCTTGCTTATCTGTTGGGCTATAATTACAGTTTTTGGGTTTCAGAGTTTTCCCTAAGTCTGTCAGACTCGTTTAGCCAACAAATATAAAGATGTGAGGTTAAAACTGCATAAGACGAAAGCTAACATACGATTCAATAAGACATGTTTAAAGCTGAAAATAATACCCGCCTATGTCAATCTTAAGACCAAATCAAATAGTATAGCAGCAAAGAAAGCCATGAAGGTGGCTCAGAGGGTTTGGATAAAAGAAGAAATTAGGAATCTACATGCAAAGAAAGACAAACTAAACAAATTATTGCTTGCAGCTCATTTAGACTTAGCCAATAGTTCAACTGTAGATGTGTGTATTATAAAAGACAGGATAGAGGAAAGAATCCAAAACAAAATCAACAAAAAAGAAATCATACAGAATAAAAAAGTTAAAAAGCTAATCCAAACACAGAAGCCCTCCATCGTAGAAAGTAAAATAAAATGCAACCATAAGTTTTATCAAAGAGTAGAAAATAAAACAAACATTGAATTTAATGATGAAGAAACCAAATTGCTTGAAAAAGGATTAAAATACAACTTAGCAAAAAATGAGAAATTAGAAAATACCAACGCATTGTTAGACTTAGAGAGTTCTGTAAAAATCCTACCAACCGATGTACAAGACAGTGTTCGACATGAGATAGTAAAGCGGTATAATACTGTGACAGAAAAACGCAGAATGAGAAATAAAAACAGCAGAAAAAGGAATAAAGAAAGGCTAATAGCAAAGAATATAAGAGATAAACTAACTGTTAATGATGCTATAGTCACTAAGGCTGATAAAGGAAACACAGTAGTTGTTCTAGATAAAACAGAATATGTTAATAAAGTAAACACTTTTATAGACAGTAACCAAATAGAAAAACTTGAAAAAGACCCCACAGCCAAATTTCATAAAACAATCAACGAAAGCATAAATAAAGTAAAACACATCTTCACTAAAGAACAAGGAAAATACCTTGAAGTCATGAATCCGAGAGCACCGAAACTAAAAGGCTTGCCTAAGATTCACAAAACTGACACACCGATCAGACCTTTGGTAAATTTCCAGACAGCACCATCTTACAAGTTGGCAAAGAGGCTAGACAAAATAATTAAAGATTCAGTACAGCTCTCCTCAAAAACAAACCTCAAAAACTCTCTACAACTTGTGAATGACATTAAAGATATTGACATCCCTCGAGCTTCCACACTTGTGTCTTTTGATATTGTCAACTTGTACACAAACATTCCTGTTGCAGAAACTATACAAATTCTTCACACTAACTTGAGGGAAACTGGAATTTTGAACCATGAGCAAATTGAAGAACTTGTACTAGTGACAAAAACTGTACTGGAGCAGAATTATTTTGAATTTGAAAATTCATATTTCATACAGAAAGATGGCTTGGCTATGGGCTCCCCTCTCTCATCCATTCTCGCAGAACTATTTTTAGATCACATTGAGAAAGATAAGATAATCAATAACAATAAGTATATAGACAGAATTGTTTATTGGAAAAGATATGTTGATAATGTTATTTGCCTTTACAAGGGTAACAGCCGACAAGTAGCTTTGTTTCACAAGCACATTAATAATCTCCACCCAAACTTAAAATTCACCATAGAAGAGGAAAACCACAATAGCCTAAACTATCTAGACCTAACAATAACAAAGTCTGTCAACAAACATAGCTTCAGCATTTTCAGAAAACCCACACATACCAGCCAAGTTATTCATTCTGACTCCTACCATCCTTATCAGCAGAAAATGTCTGCCTTTCGACATATGTTGCACAGACTGTTACAAATTCCTATGACAACAGAGGACCATGAGAGAGAGCTCAACACTATCAAGTTCATTGCTCAGGAGAACGGATACAAACCATCCAGTATTGATAACCTTTACCGCAGGATGAAAAATAAAAATCCGCGGATTAATGATAGTGGGGAAAAACAGTATGTCACGGTAGATTACAGTAAAACTGCTGAGAAAATAACAGGCTCCGTGTATAAAAATGCTCCTTTAACCATTGCATTCAAAACCACAAACAACTTAGGGAAAACTCTGAAACCCAAAAACTGTAATTATAGCCCAACAGATAAGCAAGGTGTATACAAATTAGCATGTGGTAATTGTGACTCTTATTATGTCGGCCAAACAGGCCGTAGCTTCAAAGTAAGATACAATGAACATATAAAAGCACTGACAAATAAGAGCGCAATAAATAATCCCAACAGCTCGAATTATGCCGCGCACCTTCGTGATACTGGTCACTCATATCGTACACTGGATGAATTAGAAATTTTACATGTACATAACAAATCCAGAAAACTTGACAGATTAGAAGAATTTGAAATTTACAAATCAACCAAAAAAGAACCTCAACTAGTTTTAAATACCAAAATAAATTTTGCAGCCAATAGTATATACGACACTTTGATGAAAGAAAAAAGAGATCAACAATAAAGAGGATGTGATAAAGAAGGCCATGACTAACCCAACAAGACAAGACCAGTTGGTACCAGCTCTCAACCAAGACCACATGTGTTCTGTTCCTAGTTCTTTTTTAAGGTTATGTTTACTCCTCATAAAAATGGCCATTTATGTTTGTGTTTGTTCGTGTTTGTGTTTGTGCGGTTCAAAAAGTTCTTTTAAATCACCTGACAGGATCTTCATAGATCTACTCATGTAATATGCATGTTTAACCTCAACTGCTGAAGATGCAGCCTAGGGCTGCGAAACGCGTACAGACCTAGAAATCTGTCCTGGATTGCGAATAATTGACGGTGAGTCCAATTTATTTATATACAGCAATTCCTAGGTTTGGCTATATTTCACCATGAACTCCTTATGGGTCAACCCCTCATATTTAAGCGTGATTCCCATATGGGATTTCTGGGGACTTTTCGGAGGAAGGTCAGGGGATGTCATAGAACACATTTAAAAAAAAATTGGCTTTCCAAAAATTATTTCATTTTTCCCGACTAATTTTACTACACTAAATGTATGTATATTAATTTTGGAAATAACAATACTGGAATGTTTAATGAGTAATGAACGCATTAAGGTGACGTGGGCTAAACGTACACCTGGTTTCCAGGTGTACGTTTCCTAGGTGCACGTTTATCAAACGTACACCTGGGAATTATATTTATTGACGCTTGCATGTGGCGCGCGAACGTTCGGCAACTAAGAGGGAGGTCTATTACAATAAGGCACGTTTCCACGCTTCCGCTTTGCATGCTTGGTACGTGATGAGACTGATAAATGATTCTGGCACATTCGTCATTTTATTGTGAAATGTTAATGGGTAATATTTAAGACAGGAATGTTCAGGAAGTTTCATTATTCCCACAAGGGAAATTTTTTGTGGTAATAGTTACATCATCAACCTGATATAGGTAATAGTTACCTACATCAGGGATCGCGTTACAGTTTTCTTTTGATGCCAAGGAACCAAAACAACTTTTGTTCCAATATTTGATTGATGCCTACAGTTTAATTGGAATGTAAAACCTCGATAAGTGTTTGTATGGATAAATGTCGGTAATTAAATTTAAATTAATCAATTAGCTGTTAATAAACGATTTCTAATAAGTAATTGAAACTGGAAACAACTAGAAGGTATGGTAAAATACAAATTCGTATCAATTTTAGCGTTTTTTTTTTAATTTTTAAAATGTTGGTCCCACTGAATTAACAAAGATAAAAAAATCTATTTCAACAGTCAGCTGTTGAATTATAATTTAATAAGCTATCCCCTAAAGCAATATTTCTGGTATAAATTAAGTTGATATACTTAATATGGTATATATTAAATTTATATATATATAAATATATATAAATATATATATATATATATATATATATATATATATATATATATATAAATACTTAGATAACGTTTTACAACAAAAACTATCAATAAAAATTTTTTTTATTAAAGAATACGGTAATGTATCTGTAAAACATTTCTTGACTGAATTGGGCGTTTTAACTAACTTAGCTATTCTGGGAAACCGTCCCCACACATACAACACATGGCAAAATCGTAAAGTTAATCTCCACAGTTTAGAATTTTTCCAGAAATAACAACTTTTTTAGGCACTAAATGCCTTTATCATTTACCTAAAAATATTCTAGAAGAAACCAATATAAATGATGATTAAAAAATTATAGATAAATATAACTAAAAAATTGTGGATTGATTACTTAAGTTTTCTTTTTACTCCTTTGAAGAATTTTCAAATTAATCACGCCCGTATGTAACACCTGTTTGTTTATTCCCTCAGTTAGAGTCACGGTACTTTTTAAAATTTGTATATGACTGTATGAACACTTATGTACTTATGGCATTTATTTAAAAAATTAGACACATTCTAGAATGCTAGCATGAGACGATATTCTTGTGCAATGTACATTGATGAATGTAGTTGATTTGATTTGATTTGCAGATTTACTTTGTGGCATAAAATATTTTGACCTGTTTAGGATTAATTTTCAAACTAAAGCAATCCATATCATTTGGCCACTTGAAAAACTAGACTTTTCCCATAAAACGATACAAATACCTTACTAATCTTAATTTAACTTATCATTACCAGCAAAACATTGGTCTATTGGAAAAAGCAAGTATGTATTTAAAATCCTACACTCAAAGCACCTGTTGTGAGAGATCGAACCGATAATCTTGAAACATGACACCTGCGCCATGGCACATTACTCTGACTGGAAGAAAGGCTAAGACGAATCAGTTATCGTTATTCATTCTTTATTCAGTAGAGACTGACCACTAATTGCTCCAAACCTAGTTGATGGTTTCCGTGTCACTTGCCATCATCAGGGGGGAATCTGTTGTTGACAACTCATAATTGTAAAATATTTTAAACAATATTCATTAATATTGATGATTCATCTTCGGTGACTCATATTAATTAATCAAAATTGTTAATTAAACATTTAAGGATTTCTGTTATTTTATACTAGCTCAAAGCCCGTCAAAAATAACGGTTGATAACATTTAAATGTGATTAATTATAAGTTTCATTGGCCATAAAACAAAAGGTCTTAAACAAAATATTTAGCATTTCTTTAACAATGAGTGCTTAAAGTAAATGGTTATATTTACTAAAAATATATGCCAACATGGCTTTAGAAAATTTAAACCCATCGCTGGACGTACGCAAAGAAAAATAAATAAAAGTTCACCAGCCAATGTCATACAATACATCATTTTAAAGGTCTTTCCATTTTTTTAATAATATGCCACAATTCCGACCGCAAAAGGTCAGATATGTCAGAATATTTACATTTCAAAGTTTCAGCATTAAGATATCCATGCGAAGATTGATCGCTTTCTATATTCCGGCTCGCTCATCTTTTTGAGGTCGGGTTTGCGGATTTGCAATCTACTAAGCTAGACCTTTAATTTGATGTTCATATCAGCATATCCTTACAATTAAGGTTATCTACTGACTCCTCGTTGGCGTTAAACTTTTTAAAAGACCTTAGAAACAAAGAATTGAGTATTTTTAATTTTAAAACGATCTTAAAAAACTCCCTTTTTAAAGTAAACAAAACCCTCTATTTTGCTTACATATTGACATAGATGGATTAAATGCGATGTGTAGATTCACTATAAAGAGTTTAACTGATGTTTGCTTACAAAACCGATAAGGTGGTAAACCTACGTAGTCTTCCCCATGGTAGTTATGGGAAGCATAAAAATACCACATCTTACTCATATTTTACGTGTGCATTCACTAGGAAGGGTTGACTTTATATTTGCTACGAAAATATTTTATTAGTTAAGTGTAAATAACGAATGTTCGTAGACTGAAGCGGATGGAAGAGACTTAGTCAAACAAATTTGAAACGAGAGTTTTTCAACCAATGATGAAAGAAATGAACAAAAATGAATATTTATGTAACTGAAATGTGTAGCGAATTATAGCCAGTTTTTAATAAACTATAGTTCGAATTTATATGGTTTTATCAACTGATTTCCTAAGTTCATGTGTCATTTGAAGTAAACATATACAGGGTGTCTATAAAAAACCTTTACAACTTTACCGTCCTCCCTACTTTTGTTAAAAGTAACAAACAAGTTTTCTAAAAACACCACACGAAAGAGTGGCTCAAAAAGTTTTAATCAGTAACAGTTTTATCATCAGCTGATTGGTTTATATTGTCGCTTGGTAAACAATAACAAATAATTTGTGAGTCGCACATAAGAATCGCAATGAATGTTCGTATTAAAGCGCTATGTGTGGAGTGGGTTATTGAAACCACCTCTGATGATGTTGTTCAACGAAGATTTCGGACTAGATGCAATAGGAATCCTCCTTCAAGAACAACAATTAGGGCTTGGTTTCAATAAACCACTCCACACTGCGCTTCAATACGAACATCCATTGCAATTCTTATGGGACTCACAAATTATTTGTTATTCTTTACCAAGCAACAATATAAACCAATCAGTTGATAAAACTGCTACTGATTAAAACTTGTTGAGCTACTCTTTCATGTGGTGTTTTGAGAAAACGTGTATGTTACATGGAAAGAGGATGGGAGGATGGTAAAGTTGTAAAGGCTTTTTATAGACACCCTGTACATTAATATTCTCAATAATATTAATATGATAACAGTATTGGTCTAGTATTAATTCACTTCAGTCTCGATATGTTACTGTGATAATTATAAAATTCAGAAAAAAGGATTCGATTAATTACTTTGTTAATTACTTTTTATCCAATAAATATTTCTTCCACTATTTATTTTTAAACTTGCTTCATTTACTCGATGTTCGCTCACGAAAGCGTACACCGCTAAATTATCTTTGTCATGCAAGTTTACAACGTTATCAACAACGTGGCCGCCGCGCCGTCGCCCTGGTGAGTGAGAAACTTGGGACAATACAGCACGTTTTTGCAACTCCGTTTTTCACACTACGTGATCAGAATTAGCTATGAACGTGACTCCATAAACCATCCACCCTCATCCTTTACTCATATGGTGTTGATGCAAATGTAATGTATTGTCTACTGTATTTGTTTTTCCGCAAAATCCTTTATTATTTCATGAATTTTATGAAGTGAAGGTGAGTTAACATATTCGTGATAGCTAATCAATGGGGATTTTTACTCTGGTTATTCCTCGTAACTATTTTCTCCACCGTCTAAGGAACCATCACAATGATGTCGTGGATTCGAATAACTACTTCGGGAGTAGTTCGTATCTGTAACGTCCAACTGTAAAGCTTACTTACTTACTTTTTACTCGTACATGTCTATTTAAAATGGGTATTGTAAGGTTAAAAAGCAACAAGGAAAAATGTATGATGACATGAATGACACCTCCAATTACGTTGTTAAATCACAGTCATTGGGTTTAAATCGAGAGCTCACAATCACGTTGAAGTGTTCATTAAATGATCGGAGCTCAGTTGACATTGTAAGGCCAGTAATTGATGTGACTGCACGATAAGCCGTGCCGTATCGAATTTCATTATCCAACAAGCATAATCCCTGCCAATATGAGTTGGCTGCCGTGTTGTTTATTGCAGTCGAGATTTTAAATGAAATATGAAATTTCATTCACTCTATATTGAAACACTGTTTAAAGAAAACAAAGAAAATATTATTATAACATAAAAGTATAGTTTACATCGTTAGCAAACATTAAAAAAAATTACAGCTAGAACTGTATATTTTCGGTTTGGCTGTTTGTTGTTTGTGCTTTGAACAATTCATCGAAAAAAATACATAATAATAAAAAATATTAATTGTAAATTGAGTTTAACAGATAGCTGTTATAAAAATGTTCATGTTTTTTTAATTTTATTTTTTATATTCAAGAAACCGCATCAACTGATCATATTAGTAGTAGTTTAGAAAAAAAAAACTGTACAATGAAAGGTTTTATTGGTCGTATTTTCATCGTATTCAATAATTATAAATAAAAAATGTTAACTTTAATGATAAAAAGTAAAAATCAGACAAAATATATATACCATACAATTAATTGTTGAAAGTGCATTTTTTCCTGAACGTACTCACTTGCCTGAACTCATTGTCTCTTTAAAAATTCGTTTTCTTTGTATTACGATCTTCTTGTGGGGTCTATTTTATTCTAACCTATAAATATCAAACGTTTGAAAGATTATCTTAAAATGTTTTTTGGAGTGTTGTCTTAGCCACCAAGAGGTTATATTGATTTTTCGGAGCTGGTTTCGTTGTCACCAAGATCGGACCAGTACCAGGCGTGCTGAAGGCAGATCCATTCTGATTTCAATTTTCATCAGCCTCAACATCAAAAAAGTTAACAGTTGTTATTGAATTTGAGCATGTCATATTCCCATCCCTTGAACTGCTATAGCGGTCGGAGTCTGTGAGGGGGCAGCGGTAGGCATTGAAGACCTTTTCTACTGTAGTCCTTCTTCCTGGGGGATGAGAGCTTCGACCTGTGTGTGGTCGAGCAGCTGAACATTTCTTTGTTCTTATAGTTTGTGTGATAAGAGCTAAGAACTTTGCGAAAAATTAAAGGTATGATGATAGATATAACTATGGAGAGAACAGCCTTGAATTGGATGAATAACTATCTCATAGGCTTATGTTCCCCAGCAAAACCAATTAAAAGAGTGCAAAAAGATTTAAGTAGATTGGTTGTGGAATTTATGAAACTTTCATCATGTAATTATTACATCAGGTAATACTAAACCTCCTGCCATTTTAAAACATAAACATAGTTGGTTAAAGAATTTTTTCATTTTCTGTAAGTGAATTTTGATGGACCAATCTTTATTTATAAATTTTAAATTCGTAAACATAATTTACTATTTATTGATGTGCTAATTGTTTATGTTCATCCACCGATTTTTAATCCTTTCATGTTTTGTAAATTGAGGCTGGGTGTGTAGTCGACCCATACAATTTGTTTGTGAGTATTATTTCAATATTTTCTTTTTATACAATTTTTGCGTATAAGTTAATCTGATGATGTTTGTAATCAACATACATGAATATATATTTTAGCCAGCCTTTACCATCATACTTGACATATGGACAGTAAAGATACCTGAAGGTTAAATAGCATTTCTTTCTAACTACAATTATTGTCTTTATTACTATAAAAAACATGAAACAATTTAAATCTTGTTTAGGGTGTATTTCGACTCTTAAGAAAGGAGTTATAATTTACGATGTCTCGTAAATATCTTTGTCAGAGTGCGGCTTGCCGTAAGTGAGTTCGCTTGTAGTAGCCGGCTTACGCTTTATGATTTTTTCCTACAATATTTTAAGATGCTGGCGATTCATAAATAAAAATTCATTGCTCAAATATCTGAATAGTTAAATACGATATCCGATATGCTTACCGGTTATATACTCATTAATCTGTTATAAAAGTAATCGCAAAAAATAAAAAGCTTAATCCAATAATTGTTTTAACTAAATAACTAAAAATATATGATATAAAGTGTTTGATAGAAAACAAGCTGAAAAGTGGTTAATAACTTGTATAGCCATGACTCGGTCAGGGTTAACATCTTGTAAAAGCATTTTTTGTTACATATTATGAACGTAATAAGTTTAATTGTTCCCTCTTATAATGAAACCCTGCTCTTTTCAATAATTAAAATTTGCTGTATACCGCCAGTAAAAAGCTTGTCCGTAAAGAAGGAAGTTGAGTTTTTTTCTAATTAAATGCATTGATGGTAACAAAACAGATGAACGTTGACGGTTGTTGGTGAGCCACAAATGCAACAGCAGGACTGCAGATCCACTTGTGATCACTGGTCACCACACGTCTACCTTGGTAATTTGTTTTGGTGGTTAGACCCGTAACATCATGACCACAGTTCCATCTGAATAATTGGTTTTCGCGGTCCGGTTTCTTCGTGTCCGTCACCACAGTTCCTGCTGGGTAATTTGTTTTGGTGGCTAGTTTCCTTAGTGTGGGTAACCACATATTCCACATCAGACATCTTTTAAGTGGTTTGTTTAAGTATATGTGGTTCAAAGTTGGTTTCCTATGTTCCTTTGGTTAATTTGTTTTGGTTGTTGATTTCAACCACGTCACACCTAGATGAATATATCCGCTTCAATTTCTATGCTTTGAGTTTCTCACTTCCGTTTTTCAAAACTTATTTGAGTTAGATATTTTATTGTGTATACTTCTAATTTTGAGAGGTGAAAAAGGCTATCATTGTAATTTTAGTCTTATTATTCTCTTAATAATTAAGACATGAATATTGTAGTCGTGTTTATGAAAAAAAATCCGCCAGTAAAAACTTAAACGGAAAACGCAAAATTGTTAAATCTCAATAGAAAACATATTCATGGTTAGAACAAAACAAACATCTAAAATTAAAATACAAAAGACAAATTACTATGGTTAAAAAAATGATTCGGTATTTGGTGAATCCAGGTTTTTCATCTAAGATAGTAAATGTAAATTGAACAGAGCACTTAATTCATCCAATTAAGTTTTAAAGGAAATCAATGGCTACAGTAAAATGGCTCCAATGTGTGTTTTATTCGTCATTCTATCAGCCTTGTCATCACTTGTAATTGGGTTTGTCTTACTCCAGTTGTGCTCCAAGAGCTTCCAGCCAACTAGCTATCAATTTGTATTCATGACTTCAGTTTCCTTTGAACTCTATAGTTACTTTAAATACAGCATATAAATTGGACCAATTCTATGTTAATATTAAAGCAAAATTTGTATCTTTTTAGTGAGTCAGGTTGAAAGGTTTTAGTAATAGTTCAATATCTTTATGCCATGGGATTCACCTTCATTGTTGATTCCCCAGTTTAAAATATGCTGAAGATACGATACAAAATGTAACGAACCAATCCAGATTGTTTCATTTAGTTAAAAAAATTAGGGCCAATTTTTCCAGCCAAGTTTAAAGCAAAATTTAATATTGAAAAAATTTTGCCATGTGATTTAACTGTAATTTTACTGGATTAGTTTAAATTGAGTTTGGGAAAGGAGCCCTCCTAGGCGATAAGCGTAATAAACCGATATTCCTTAAATACTTTATTGTAAGTAAATTTGTAAAATAGTGACAAAAGCGACTAACGTTTAAAATAACGCCGATCCTATTTTATTGTCAACGCTGGAAGAAATAGCCTTCATCTGTAGTGACAAAACATATGCATGTCAGAAATAATAGCTTAAAGGCTTAGAATTCTTATAACTACAATTTGGCATTTAAAGTGGTTTCAACTCTAATTCTGAGCCATATGTAATTGTGTAAAGTGTAAAACATACATTAATTACGAGGACATAAAAAATTAGTGTGAATAATAATGTTAGGGAATAATAAGTTTTAAAGGTGAGTGCAAAGTAGCTTACCAGACAGCTGGAAACATCATATATAGATATTATGCCTTTATTAGTCTCCAAACAGCTTAATCATTATTGTACAGGCCTGTAGCAGAACTATCATTTCTCGCCCCATTCTTGAAACCAGGGTTAAAACAACTATATTTGTAAACTAACAAGTCCTTGTTTGAAAAATTTACTAGTGTTGTTGGAAAAATCGTTCTTTGGGACAGCTGTTAATTTTTGTTGCCATGAATTATTTTTTCTTTGAATTCACCCCTCGTTTTGCTAATTACAAAGAAGGATATTTCGTTATACTGCTGTAAAACCACTGTTTCGCATATTTGCTTTCCGGGACTAAAGTAGCTTTTCTTATCCTATTTTTACACTGCAGTATAACTGAAAACGGTAGGACATCGATAATGGGCTACCAATTATTTGGAAATGGTAATCGATTATTATTATGGATTGATATTTATTGATGCATAATGGTGTGCATATAGCAGTTCATAGTATTCGATATATTAATCATTAAATCAGTCCAACTCACACATAAACACTAAAATAACAAATAAAAACTAGCAGATTGTTCATATTGGAAAGAAACAAGTTTACGTCTGTTTTTAGGAAAAGTTTAAAGGTACAGACAGTGGTAAATAAGTAGTTAAATCTTTGTTTTATATGTAGTTAGTTAAATAAACTAAGCATTATGTCCAAAAATATA
>CM061531.1:161757282-161938056 GCA_030545055.2 Neoaliturus tenellus
TAACTGATTATTGGTGCAACATTGGGTTTTCCAGAACTTTAATGTGCACGACAAATGAGACGTCCCTTTTAATCTTCACACCAGATACACAGAGTATGAGGATATGCGCGGCATTTGGCAGCCAGCGACGCGGCGCGACGGCCCGAGCCGCGCTGATAGCGCGCTCATGTGGTGAAAACCAGTCATGAGGATGAAAGTTATGTTGACATACCATTTTCGGCTTATGATTGGGTCCAGGTATATTTTCATTTCAAACTAAGCATTTTTACTTTGCAATATTTACTGTTACAATTTATAATGTAACCAAGTAAAGGTAAATGTTATGGCCTTTTTAATACATTTGTGAAATAATTACTAGGTACTGGAATTTAAATAATTATTTTTCCTTTGTAATTTTTTACCTATTGGCATTATCTAAAAATATCGTGTTGAGGGCACATCTCTGATGCTTCTTGGTGTCAGATATTTCAATCAAATATGAGGGGAAATATTCTTTTTCCGAATTTTTATCTCAAGGGTGAGTTCTTGGCCGTAGTGTTCTAAAGTGTGTGTGTTTTGTTTGTTTGTTTTTTGTTTTTTTTTTGTTTTTTTTAGGGGGGCAGTTTTGAATCACTAATTGTAGCGTACGGCGGCCGCATGGCAGCGCAGGCTAAATGTAGTGTTGCGTGCGTGTTTTAGTGTTAGGATCGCAGCGCCAGCGGACTGCTTGGACAGGTATTGTTGGTATATTATTTGTGTGTAAATGTTAATATTATTCTTTGTATGTATGACTAGAAAGAATTGTGCCTACGCTATATTAATTACCCATACAAAAAAAAATAAATATATATATATATATATATATATATATATATATATATATATAAATTTAAATAAAATCGAGGCGTTGAATTATTTATTTCACCTTCAAACAATCAAATTAGAATAATTGCAACTTTTATATTCTCTCTTTCTTCCCTTGGTATTAACCGCAAGACTAAAGGCCAGAGACCCGCAGCGGATCTTGACTGCGAGCCGGAGAGCGTGTGTGTGTGTGTGTGTGTGTGTGTGTGTGTGTGTGTGTGTGTGTGTGTGTGTGTGTGTGTGTGTGTGTGTGTGTGTGTGTGTGTGTGTGGCCCAGCTGACTTGCAGAGTTTAGATTTTCTAACCTGTGAACCAAGTTATAAAAGTTTTGCAATAAATTTTCTGACATAGTATTCTTGATTATTTTTAGCGAAATTTTCTATAGGGAATAAGCTATTACGGTAGTGATCACGGTAAGACCTAAGCTGGGGACCATGATAACTTTTCGTTTTGATGTTCCCAAACTCCAAAAATACATTTCGTTTAAATTGTTATACATTATACAGGGTGTCCAGAAAAAACCTTTACAAACTTTTCCAGGTTATTGCGCACGTCAAAATAAGCAAAAAAGTTCCTGTAAACATATGTCCTAAAATTCTTCGTTAACCCGCTAGCCGCCATTTTGTTTTTTACACTAAATAATTTTTATTTCCGTAACGGATCATTGTATTAAGTTAATATTTGGCATGAACCTTCACTATAACAATACCCATTTTCAGTAAAAAAATTATTTTTTTCCAATGTGTATTTTCAAAATGGCGGCCATTTTAAAATTTTTAACTCAAATATCTCAAAAACGGTAAATTTTATAAAAATGTTACAAGAGACAAAAAAGTTGACGAATTAAATTATCTAAATATTGATACCAAGTTTGTAAGGATCCAACAACAAATAACGGAGTTATTGTGGTTTTCCTGCAGAAAAACACTGATTTTGCTCTATGATTAATGCGAATTTAGGTTACTTTAAGAGAAAAATCTCAATTACTCCGTTATTTGTTGTCGGATCCTTACAAACTTGGTATCAATATTTAGATAATTTAATTCGTCAACTTTTTTGTCTCTTGAAACATTTTTATAAAACTGACCGTTTTTGAGATATTTGAGTTTAAAATTTTAAAATGGCCGCCATTTTGAAAATACACATTGGAAAAAAATAATTTTTTTACTGAAAATGGGTATTGTTATAATGAAGGTTCATGCCAAATATTAACTTAATACAATGATCCGTTACGGAAATAAAAATTATTTAGTGTAAAAAACAAAATGGCGGCTAGCGGGTTAACGAAGAATTTTAGGACATATGTTTATAGGAACTTTTTTGCTTATTTTGACGTGCGCAATAACCTGGAAAAGTTTGTAAAGGTTTTTTTTGGACACCCTGTATATTCATATAATGATACGTTATGTAGATACTTTCACATGAAAGGGCTACTTATGGAGCTATTTATAATTATAAATAATAACCATAAGTACCCTGAATAAAAATGTTACATTCAGGGTACTTATAGTTATTATTTATAATTATATATAATGATATGTATACGGATGAAAAAACATGTTTTCCAGGTTATAACTATGGGGAATCAACAAGACGTGTTATCTTGCTTATTTACGGCAAACCTATATACTCACCCCCATAGTTTTATGGATAAATAAAAAATATACCAAACTTTCGTTGAAAATTCCTGAGTGTACAGGTCAGGGTGAGAGAGGGTATTATATTACAATGCATTGTTTTATGTCTGTAATTAATAAAATTACTAATGAAACAGAAAGTCATTATTATATAATTGGTTATTGTGTGAATGAAAAACGTAACCTACACTGATGAGTACGTTTGTTTGTAAGGACCACCCCCCTTCAAAACGTTGAAAAATACTTAGGACAAAAAATTAGTCCTTATATTTCATTAAATTAGCTGAAATATGATTGAAACTATTCAATACAATACAATAATTAACAAACATTTTAAACAATATTTTGTGGTTTAGGCCTAACTAAAATTATTTATTATGAGTGATATACTTACAAGTTGTGTACGACTAAAATCTAGGCTGTCTAGACAAATCTTGTCCTAGACCTATTTGTAGCATCACAGTCGTATAAAAATGAGTTGAATGAATTGATAAAATTATTATAAATTTCTAATAATTTCAAGAAGAAGAAAATAACTATCAAAGTATCACAAGTATGAACCAATATTCACACTTTCGTATATTTTTTCATCCTACTAGATCGTTTTAAATTACATAATCGATCAAAAATCACTTTTGTATAAGTAACAAATATATTTATCTTTGTTGTGCCAAGGACATACGAATCCATCTTTCAATCTTAGGCTGAAAGTTTGTTAATATCAAAGAGAGAGATGACATTTCCCCAACAACAGTTGGAACGAGGTGCCAATAATGATTAAATGACTTCTTGTATTGGTGTCCAATAAGAATTTAACGAGAAACTAACTAGCACAAGAAAACTTCGGGAATTTATTGTATATAAAATTGTAAAATAGTGTTAGATGTATTCTTTGTTTCACAAAGCTGCATTTTAGCGAATTTCCATATAGGGAATATGCTATTACGGTAATACGGTAAGACCTAAGCTCTAAACCATGTTTTTTCCGTTTTTAGGTCCCTAGAAGCAAAAACACCGTTCGTTTCGATTCATATATTGGCGAAATTTGGTATGGACGTGTGGGGGTATCGGACTATGCGAAGGGGGCTTTATGAGGTTTCAATATGGTCAAAATTGGGTTTTTGGAATTTTTCGTCCTTAATCTTTTCAATTCACCAACTTTTAAGGGACCGCTCAAATTAGCTTTAAAAAAATATTTAGAATTTTGAATCATTTACTTAGCTTCACTGGTTATGGGGAAAATACAAATAAAGTTTCACATGTTATTCTAATGCGAATACAGTTAAACTTTATATATCGTCTATTTTTCAACATTTTCAATAACATCTGGTACATTCTTTTATTCGCTTACTAGAAACTAATATTCAGTCAACCCCTTCCCCCCCCCCCCCTTCTCCGGCAGCAAACCTATACATGATACTAAACACCATGGAATTTTAATGAGAAACAACTGTATAATGGGAGAAGGAGTAGAGAGATAGGTGTCTGAATATAATCAGCTGATCACCTGACTTTTTGCATTTGACATATTAATGTTTACATTTTGAGATTTATAAACTGATCATTCGTTGTGCAGTGTGGCTCCTGCTATGCACCTTTTTACCGTTCTTAAATCTATTTTTATAGGTAATTAATGCGATTATGTGTAATTAATGTGAATACAACATGTATTATTAATCGTTATTTTATTGTAAAAATAAACATTCAATACACTGAGAAAAAAACTAAACCAAATATTTAATTGATTAAACAAGACCTGCTTTTGAACATTCGCTAAGTACGAAGGTCGGGTATTAGATATTCAAAGTAAAATAAGATGTGATTTTTAACATGAAATATTTTGCAGCAATTAGCAACGCTCGGCTCAGCAGACAATGGCAAGGACTTCACCAGCCCGCGGGGAGGCTTGTCATAGGCTTACCCCGCATAACTGGAGAAAGGAAACAACCGGAGGCGGTGGCACTCGCAATGCGGACTTGTCAATTTTAACGGAGTTGTTCATGGGGAAGGGAATGCACGGTTGGCACCACTGCTAGTGGTCACCTGAGATTCATCTATAGCATCTCGTGGTTGGAAACCCTATGAATATGACTTTAAAGTTCTTATGAGCTTCCTTTTAGTTAGCACACACACACAAAAGTGTGTCGATCCTGTTTATAGAGGGGTTAGTTAACTTATTATAGTTAAAGTTTTTTTTTTATTATTTACGGTCAGTAAGTTAAAATTGTTTAAAATATACTAAGTATATGGTTTTCATAAAATGATGGTGTGTAAGAATTATAACTAAGTGACATGCATTATAATATTTTTATTCATACCACTGCATCTGGTAGCTCAGTTTTTAACATGTGGCCTGTTACTATAGTAAACTTGAAGACTTTTTGTATAAGATATTGGCATGAGAAATTATGTATAATAAACTGAATAGTATTTAATTTTTCAATTAATTATGACAATAATTATAATAATAATATGGTGAAGGTGTCTGTTAAATACGCTATTAAGTAAAACGACTATTCATCCTCTGAGCAACAATTAACTTATGTAATCAACTAGATAATTTTTTTCTGACAGTAAGACTTATTCCATAAAACAAACTTCAATGTTTTTTTTTTCTCAAAAAGAGTGTTTCCTAACGATTTGGATGATTTAAGTGATAGTGATTTAGAGGCAGTCATTTATAGTGAAATGGACATTGAGCACTGATCAAGGCTAAATTAATTTGGATTATATAATTCAATGACGAAAGAAACAGCGGTTAAAGACCAAATGAGACATAGTGACAACGGGTGATAACTAAAACCGTTTAAAGTTGAGCCTATTTTCAAAAAATCAACATCATATCTCTTTTTTCATTTCAAGCCCTAAACTATTAGTAATAGCAATAGTAGTTTAACAGAAAAGGCTCAGACATTATTCTTTTACAGAACTAACTTTGATTTTTCCACATAAATTGTTTTTCATATTAAATATAAGAAAACTAAAATCTCTGATGAATTTTCTGTTTGAAGAATATTTTTACCAATATTAAATCATCGAAAAAAATTGTTATAGACGAACGGACACAGTTAAACTTAAAAATACAAATTTGTTTGCAGTTAAAGTACAAAAATAATTTCTAATGTCTAATTTAGGTAAGATCTCATTAAGATTCTCTTGTTCGGTAGCACAATGCCGCTTTTATACTCGTTCTACAAGATCAGAAAGTTTTGTACTCATTAAGCCGTTGTTGGAGAAGAAAGCGTCGCGTCGCACAGAAGAACACAATTCGGTTCTTTGACAGCAAAGAATTGAATCATATCTAGGCGCAATAATGACGTTTTTGTGCTCGCACAACGGAATCAAAGAGCAGGCATTCTGCTCTGGATGTTCTCATCCGAGATGGCTTTTGAAAATGAGCTTGTTACACAATTTCTTTAAAATCTCCTCTCGAAAGAGTACTTGACACTGTTCTGGATTTTCTGCAATGCACCTCATTTCCATATTTTAAATCCTACAAATTGTAGTATACTTATAACTAGTTAGTAACGTGAATAAAGATTGGCTAGGATATTATTAAAATAACTTTTATGTAAATTGTTGTTTAATGGAGTCATAAAAGAGAAATAATCTAACTGGGAAAAAATTTTGTAGAGTAAAAACTACACACCCTTTAATATATTTAGCAAATGTGGGTGGTATGGAATTGAAACAATGTCATAAGCTTTTTGACAAAATAAGTGATTCATAGAAGACACAAATGGAAAAGGGATGGTATGAAATACGTATCTTATAAATGATAGGAAACCTGGTTTTCAAGGTTAATACAATTTAATGTAATATAAATTTTGTTGTATTTTACTATACTGAATAAATGAGATATTCAATTTTAAATGTCATCATTGTATTTTGACTTGAAAATAGCATAATGAACCCAAACGTATCGACAAATATTAAATACAAAACTTAATCAAGTTTGAAATGTTTTACGCTTGTTAAAAAATAAAAAGTCCATTTCGTTGAAATTTTAAAATATATAACATGTAGTTTGATAGTACGTATCTTATTATCCGTATGGAAATCATACAGTTCGTAAACATGGTGCTTTAAGTCCTGTTCAAAGTATGATTTCTTTCCATGTAGAGTTATTTCGAGTTTAAAATGTAAAAAATTCCTTAATATTAACAATAGATTATACTGAGCCTGACAATTGTGAATAAAGGTTTGACAAATTGTTGTAACCCGTCCTGTGTAAAGGTCGACTAGGCCGGTGCCGGTGTAAGGGAGGCGAGCGGTCACTAAATCATTTATCCTCCATCTTCTTCGCAAGTCTCGAGTAATGCATTTACCTACACTCCGTGCCCTTGGGAAATACAGCTTTACCTAACGAAGTGTCAGCTATGTTTGAATATTGATAAGATCTCTTTTATTTCTTAGTTAATTATTGATCAATTACTTTAATGGAAGAATATGTCAATATAGAACATTTCATTTGATACCTAAATTAAATCAAACGTTGTTATTGTTTTACAAACAGAGGCACTGAATAACACATACCACATCAAATCAGCACACATACACATCAACCTGATAATATTATTGAAATATATTTTAAAAACGTAAAGTTAAAAAACCATTTAAAGATAAAGATTATACTCGTATATCTCATATCCTTGTCTTTCCTTTCTTCTATTTAATCATTCATACAAACGGGAAGACACAAGCACTTGTCAGCAAGTTATAAAAAGTTGCGGCTAAAACATAATCTACCGAGCTGTTTAACTGAGCAAAGTCAACTCTAACAAGTCAAAGGTGGAGTTATGTTTGACTTTGTTCCTGTCAGGTCTTAAACGAGCAACTTTATTACTCTGTTATTGCAGTTTTGAAGTGAATTTTTCACTGATACAAACGTTATTCATAACTAATAATTATTATGTGAACTTACAACCAATGAATTGGTACTTATAAACTACCAATTCATTTTAGTTATTTATTTTATAACAATAAAAATTATAACAATAAATAATAACAATAATAATAAATAACAATAAATAATAACAATAAATTAACAATAAAAATTCAATAGTTATTTATTTTATAACACATTCCTAATGCATGATAATAGTAAAAAAATATTTGTTTTATTCCAAAATATTCACTTTTTGAATGGAAACAAATTTTTTGTTAAATCATTGTTTGAATTGCTCACACAGTAAAATAAACGTTTTCATTTCATTTTTCTAGCTATGTTGTTACTAAAAGATAACGAAATTATCTTGATTATATCTTTATTTCGTGTAAAATAGGATGTAACCATTGTTGTATAATTAAAGAACAGATTGCCATCAATTATTTTTCTGATGGAAAGCTTTTCCTTAAAACTGTATTGTTAAATATTGTAACTAAGTTTTGATGGAATAAACACATTTTAGTTTAATTTTTGTTTCATAGTTTCAAACTCAAATTTAAACTTCCTTGTGATAAAAAAAGTAAGGAACAATAAAATAGATTTTATAAATTACTATTAAAATAGCAAAATAAATTACTATAACCTAATTTTAAAGTACATGAATGCTTACCAGATTACCCTATTTATTATCTTGTAGTAATAACTCTATCATACGCATGTTGGCACTCAGGTCATGGCAGTATTATTTAAAATAAGTCAGTAGTTATGGCCTTATTGCTTTAATGCATATCAATACAATTATTAATACAAATTTTAAATAGGATTCATTATATGTTTTAATATGATAGTAGCACTTATAAGTAGAAAACTCTACAAGTAGTTATAATTTAAAATTTTGTTTTCAAAACGTTGACCTAAACTATATTTACCAATACGGAAAAATTGCTATGCATTTTTAATGTTTAAGGCAGGCACAGAATGCAAGTAATACAAGTAAACTGTAGTAATTTTCAATCCGTACCCTTTAAAAACGAATGAGTTTTAAAAACAGGAATAAGTTTATCTATATTATTACTGCTACTAAAACAGTTTATTCATAAAACCTGACAAATCTACTCAGTTGGATTTGCTTTTGTCCATTTATTATACTTGACTGACCAGTTGTCGATGTATCTTCCAAGTGTAGAGTTCATTAATCTCTCGACGGAGACGAAGGCCGCCTCAGTAATCTATCCGCACTGGCGTCCCCTGGGCCCGCTGATATATGGACCTGCCCACGCTTAATGTTATCAAGAGTCCATCCTGAAGCAATAAGGCTAATAAAATGACTACAGTTTGACAACGGTTTTTAATCTATATATTTAAAACACAAAGTTAAAAAACCTTTGGACACTTCGTCTGTGACTTCTACTGGACCGATTTACATGCGGGTTGTACCAAAATAAACGTTTTCTGTTCTATATTAGCAGGTTTTATTTGTATTTCAAAAATATTTACGTTAAGAGGGCGTTGGAGTGCCGCCATGTTGGATTTATTTCCCATAAGAGCAATGCTAAACTTGTCCCTGGCATTTGTCATATAATTTCTTTATTTTTTGTTCGATTGGTTCAGAATAAATAGCGTTTGAATCACAATTAAATTCCCCGTTCCTTTTGCGAGAGATCGATTCTTTGTAAATAATTTATAAAATTCTGTAGAAAATGTTTTAAAAGTAGTAAAAAACTTGTTTTGTTATTTCAAGTTAGTAAAAAACACTAATTTTTATAAAAAAATCCTCTCGCAAACCAAATCCGCCTTGGTGAACCCTTTACTTAGAGCTATAAACCATTATTTTCTAATTATAAATAAAAGAGTTATTTGACATCCCGTTTAACATTGCTCTTATGGGGGAAAGGCGGAATTTGGATTGACTCCAACGCCCTCTTAAATCCGTCAAAAATGAAAAATAAACTTTTCTTATGGAGATTTAACATGGGGAAAAAAGCCAACATTTTCAATCCTTTGGACAGTTCGTCTGAGACTTCTACTGGACCGATTTACATGCGGGTTGTACCAAAATAAACGTTTTCGGTTCTATATTAGCAGGTTTTATTCGTATTTCAAAAATATTTACGTTAAATCGGTCAAAAGTTAAAAATAAACTATTCTTATGGAGATTTAACATGGGGAAAAAAGCCAACATTTCCAATCATTTGGACAGTTCGTCTGAGACTTCCACTGGACCAATTTACACGCAGTTTGTACCAAATAAAACGTAAACCTTTTTATATTAGCAGATTTTATTTACTTTAACGTTATCTTACTTCCTTAAATTAAAAATATCGACATTTTAAAACCTTTACAATTTATTTATTTTACACGCTTTCAATCAGCTGATTGTAAACACACGAGTTATTTAGTCTAAATACAGTGGATGAGCAAAAGCTCATGAAGGATTTGGTTTATTATGGCCAGTACCTAAAAACGTTTACAATTATTATAATGTATTGTCATTTATGAAAAGAAAGTTGCTTAATCATATAATTAACGTTATCTTACTTCCTTAAATTAAAAATGTCGACATTTTCAAACCTTAACAATTTATTTATTTTACAAGATTTCAATCAGCTGATTGTAAACACACGAGGTATTTTGTCTAAATACAGAGTGGATGAACAAAAGTTCATGAAGGATTTGGTTTATTATGGTCAGTACCTAAAAAAGTTTACAATTATTATGATGTATTATCCTTTAAATGGAAAGAAAGTTGCTTAATTATGTAAAATAGCTGATTGCTTTAAAATTAAGACTAAATTGTAAAGGTTTAGTTTAAATAAATTCCTCACATTTGTATTAAAAGAAACGGATGTATCGGAAATTCTTCGTACAATTAATTTGTCGTTTGCAACGTTGTAATGCTTTACATTAAAATTCTTTTAGAACAGTAATTGTGGCGCAGTCGGTAGCGTGACTACCTTCAAATCAGACGGCGCGGGTTCCAGACCGATCATCACAAATGTACTTTTTGTAATGTGTCCAATAACGGCGTCTCTAAAAAAATGTTTTACTGGTGGTACCGATATTTATTTTAAGCAAAATAGATACATTAAAATATTTATAGGCCTGTTCAATCTCAAAAAACTTATTTATTCAACTAACAAGTTTACAAATTGATAGTTTAGGCTTGCTTATTTTTTAATGTTTTTAACTAATATAACGCTTTGATTAGGCTACTAAGGTTTAGGCCTAAGTAAACAATCGATTTTTTTTGTTTATAAAATACTAAAGAGTGTCTGTATTACATAGTAAGGGTGCAGCATTATTGTTTTTAAAGAATATGCCTATAGGCCTACTTTGACAGACACTCCAACTAAAATTATGTAATTTTCTGTGAAATAAATTTGTATTCTTTAAATTTTTATAGTTATTGAAACTTGCACACTATAGCATAAATATTGTGATATGAAAGTGGTTATAAATGGTTTCTCTACGTTCTATCCTACCCTAATACACCAATACACCAATATTTGTTAAAGCCAACCATCATAAGTTACAACACTCTAGGCCTTTCCTAATTCTTGAAAAAAACTGTTAAGAACAATTTATCCTATAGGCCTACAAGTGATATTGGTCTACTTATTTCTGATGTGGTTGAACCTAATAGAACGCTTTCCTTAGGCTAATTAGGTTTGCGCCTACCTAAACAATCAAATTGACATGTTTATAAAATACTAAAGAGTATAGGGCCTATAAGTACAAGGATGCAACATTATTGGTTTTACGGAATAGGCCTACTTTTCCGACGCTCCAACTAAAATCGTAGTATTTTCTGTAAAATATAGGCTATTATTGTTCTTGGTATGGCAGTTCAAAAAAGTATATTTTATAGACTACCTTACATGTTTGTACTATTATAGCGTTTCATTTACCACTAATGGAGTTATATCCGTCGAGTATCGACGGGCAACAACTAGTAGTAATAAATGCCGTCTAGTAAAACCTAATTTGTCTTCAATATTTTGAAAAACCTTGATTAAGAACATTTACTTTCTCAGTTAATATTCTGATATTACGGCTATAGTTTGGTGTTAATGTAAGTTACTTGTATTTACATTGTTTGTACAATTAATTGAAAGAAATTTTGATCAGTTTGCTTAGTACTAGAGCAGTTCTTTTCACTTTATGTAAAACACAACACATTTCAATTTCACTGCAATATCTTTATATAATACGTAAACACTTTTACGTACTAAGAGACCGTGAATTTGTTTATTTTCTCGAGGCTTACAGTTGTTAGCTTTGAATAAACGGCCGTCATTTTTGTTTGCACGTTTGTTCACGTTAGGTTTGAAGTCGAGTAGGAACGTATAGTACATAGTATTAAGTTATCCGTGTAAATGTTAATAGGTATTAGTCTCAATTTATTTTGATTGCAAATCAGGTTGCACACTAAACGCATAGTTAAAAAACTGAAAGTTGATTACAAAAATTTTTATTTGTTTAATATCATAAAGCATATCTTAATTTGTGTAACTTAAGTTCCAACTGTTCCCAAATTGTTGTCGTATATTTAATAGATCGTATTTAAGGTTGTATTTAATCCAAAATTCATAGTGTATGTAGAGTAAGAGGATTTACATAACTTAATAATCAAGTAAGGTTTGTAACTCAAGTAGCTCAACTTAGAAACTTTCCACCACTGTAAAGAGAAGTAAGTTGTTGTTCATTTAAGTAAGTTCAAATAAGTTGACCTGTTGTACGTTTTACAGTGCAGGTGAAACTATCATTTACCTACTAGGTGTTAAACACCTAGTAGTTCAATTGAATTAGTTCAACAATAATTTATGTACACTTTTTTGGAGAAAAAAAGATTAACAATACGAATGTAACCAGAACCGTTTCTCTTTCCCGGCGCACTGGTTTATTTAATTCGCATTTATTTCGCCTTACCTAAATATTTATTTTCGGGGGAAACCCAAGTTTCCTGTCAAGAGCACTGGTAACCCGAACCACAAGAGAGTCTTGAAAGTAAGCAGAAATTGATTACTAAAATAATCAAAGCCAAAATACCATTTTTAACATTTATTTTGGGATTTTTCATTACAAAAATTAAATTTTACTTTCTCAGTAGATAATACCACAAACCGAATCTCAATTGGATAGGAGAGCCAGAAAGGACAAGCAGTTAATTAATATGTAGAAGACTTATATTTAAAAAGGCCAATACTTGGGTGATTCTTGGACCTTGATGGTCGGTTTTGTTGCGTATTGCTCACAACTCAAATACGTTAAAAATTATGTATGATGATAAGATAAGTCCAATGGTTTTTATCCAAAACTTCCTCTTAGGTAAGTCTCCATATAGATCTATACCGTACAATTTTTATTTTGTCTGCAGATTTCTTAAAATTAAACAATTTTCCTATCAGAATTATTTTACATTTAAGGGAAAAAAAGGAGTCTAAGCACACGTAGCAAAAGTATGTGAAACTCCTCTTCACGAGCTGTATAAGAGGCTTGGAATGCCGGACCTGAACTTTGAACTAATATTGAGCTTATTGATATTTCAACTAGTTTCACAGGAGGGGTTTCCTTCTAACTATCGCTTATTATTCTTGAAGTGGAATCTAATAACGATTACATACCAAACACCTCTAAAATTCAATCATTAAAGCTGTTTTTTTTCTCCACATTTAAGAACATGCATTGACAACATGAATTCCCTTTTTACTATTTTATTAGACCGAATTTTTCTACTAGTCACTGTTTACAAAATGTTGATTAATTTTTTTATTTATTTTAAGATAACTTGACAATTTAAAAATCTACGCACAGTAGTATTATATCCCAGAAAATAATAGTATACACAAAAATACCTAAAACTTCTTTTCTAAATGAATAAAAGAAAAAGTTAAATTATAAAAATTATTTGTCAGAAAAGGAACCATTTTTGTCCTGGCGAGTTATATAGTTGAGTAATATAACTTCCATATTTATATTATCTGCCAAACTCTTTCCGATTTCAAAGTTCGGTAATTATTTTCGTTACATTACGATCAGCCCACAAACGGTACAATATCAAGTATAAATAATACATTTTTTTATTACTAGTAATGCTTAAGAGATGAGATCTCAAGCAAGTCATACAAGAATTCATGCAGAGTAAGCGACGAAGACCGAGCAATATTATATTGGAAATATATATAAAAAAAATAACAACACTGTGAGATTAAACAAAGGGACCAGGAATTACGCATCAGTGTTTTCCAGAGCATTAAAGTGATGAATACTATTTTTTATCTTACTTATACTAATTAACGAGGTGGCTCATGCGCAAATTGCGCATTTTATGATTCCGTGTAAGTGAAACTCACCTACAGTACGTGAATGTTGATCATGAAGTGACAGAGATCTATTTAAATTTTTGTTTACTATCTGGCTTTTTAAATTCATCTGAAGGTTAAATTAAAATCCACATTAAAGAACTTGCAATAAAAGTTGGTCAATATTTTAAAGCGCCCTCTAGAAATAAATCAAAGTCGAGGGGGGCGAAGCCCGAAACAATATGACCTTTTTAATTACGATTCGTCACTGCGGTATATCCTAAGCTTTAAAATGACACCTCAATCTTAAAAATCGGTTCAGTAGGTCGAGAGAAAAAGGTTCGTAACAGACGAAACCCTTATAGAAATAAGAAGATAGATTCTTTTTTAAACTCATTTTAGCGAATTTCCCTATAGGGAATACGCTATTACGGTAGTAGTCATGATAAGACCTAAGCCCGGGACCATGATAATTTTAGGTCCGTAGAAGCCAAAAACACCGTTCGTTCAAATTGATATATATGTATATATATATATATATATATATATATATATATATATATATATATCTGCATGTGTCCATGAACACGATAACTTTTGAACGGAAATTCCGATTTTGATGAAATTTGGTACAGGGGTGTAAGCCAGCATATACTTGATTGAGTTCGCGAACCAGAATAATCGGGGTTTTATGGGGTTTCAAAAGGGTTAAAATTTCGTTTTTGGCTTTTTTATTTGTATTTATAAAATTCGACAATTTTAACTTAAACTATAAAAAAAAAAACAATCTAATATTTTGAATTTCTTACCTAGCTTCAATGGTTATGGAGAAAATGCAAAAAGTATGTTTTCTATGTTATTCTTATGAGAAATCAACAAAACCTTATATCTTGCTTATTTATTGACATATCTTGATAAAATTTGGTATGTACATTCATTAGGAAGCGTTTATCTTATATTTACTAACAAAACCCATATGGCGGCAAACCTACATACTCTAATCCCCATGGATTTTATGGGGACATAGAAAATATACCAAAATTCCATTGGGAATTCGCTGAGTACGCAGGTCTGCTGCGACGGGAGTATTTACCATTAACATGTACCTAATTACAAGTGTGTGACCCAATCACAGTGTACAAAGTATACATGAGATTACGTAAAATATTTTAGTCCAGCAAAAAAATATATTCGCATTTTGATCAAGTGAAAGTTTTTAAAATTAAGTAGGTTGCATATTTTATTAGGCAATCAATCATGCAGTGTATTATTTATTGAGTCAAGAAGTGCAGAATTTAAGGATTTTTTTAGGGATTTATTTCTTATGCTCACAGTATTCCTGCTTATTATGTAAATTATACATGAATAATATGTAAATAACATAACATTATTTCTGAGTTTTGAAGGTCTGCTTTCTTTCCAAATCCTGTCTTTACGGTATTTGTTTATATGAGGAGGGGGGGATTTTATTTACTGTTAGCCAGTTATCCCAAAAGTTAACGGGGAAAAAAAATTAGGTATTAAGTATGTTATGTGTTTTATGTGAATTAATTTTTAATTTGTCACCTAACACATATTCATAGTGGTCCTACGGAAGAGATCTTTCATCTGCAGAAAAGAGATAAAACTTTCCAGAAGATTGCTTAAGATTCGGTACTTAACCAAGCCAAAATTCATAGAAAATCCATAGATTCAAGTAATCAAATTTTATACAATCGTTGAACACCGAATAATTTATGTTATAAAGTATTCACATTTTATACGGGTTTGAAAATTAATGTTAAGAGTAATGAAAATGCGTTGTATGCCCTGAAACTTTAACCTCAGTCAGATGATACTTTTTATTAATGAACCTCAATAATGCACTTCAATGAAACAATATCTTATGAGGTTCAGAACAATATCTTCTGGGATATTTAGCCACTTGCTATTTTAATATTTTGACTCAATAAAAACTTTGTTGTTATTATAAGCATGTGTTTAAATTTCATCAGAAATTTAAAAAAGTTATTTTTAAATCTTTACAAATATATCTGTTTAAAGGGAAGACTTTTCTCATTTTTATTTGACGGAATTATTATTCTATTTATTTAAATTATATAGTACACTAGCTGTTGCCCGTCACGGCTCCGCACGTGATCGAATTTATTTTATAGGTAATAAAATCTCTTAAAAGAGCAACCAAATCTTCTTCCAAGTCTATTGAAACCTTGGCATCGTGTGGGCAGAACCCTGAAGGAATTTTGCAAAAAATTATCTTAAAGAGCATCTTTGAGTAAAGAGGAACGTCCACATCAAATTACTAACCCGTATAGGCTCTAGAGTAGTTTTTAAGTCCAGTGGGTCGGAGCCCTAAAGAACTTCCAAAACTATATTTACAAAGCCTTTTATTAGTGAGTACCTTTTAGCAAAACGAACATCCACGATAAATTTCAAACGAGTAGGATTTCTGGTGATTTTAAGATTCAATGGGGCAAAGCCCAAACGGTAATTTGCAAAACTTTTTCATGGTGAACAACTATGAGTAAAGAGCAACGTCTTTGTCAAATTTCAACCCCACATATAAGCCCTATAGTAATTTTGAAGTCGTGTGGGGCGGAGCCCTAAAAGAGGTCAAAAACTATATTTGCAAAACATTTTCTTAAAGAGCACCTAATAGCAAAGAGGAACATATACGATAAATTTAAACCCCATAGGATTCATGGTAATTTTGAGGTTCTGTGGGGCAGAGCCCTAAAGGAAATTGGCAAACTTTGGCAAAATGACATTTGGAAAGTGAGCACCTATGAGTAAAGAAGGAACGTCCATGTCAAATTTCAACCCCTAATAAGCCCTTGAGTAATTTTTAAGTCCACTGGGGTGGAGCCCTAAAGAACTTAAAAAACTATAGTTACAAAGTCTTTTCTTAGTGAGTACCTATTAGCAAAGAGGAACGTCCAAGATAAATTTCAACCAATGAATACAAAAACGTAAAGAAGGTCACATCCCATGTTAAAAAGTGGCAAACATTTTTTTTCGCTAGGAGCGCTGTAAACTGAACTTGAGCACTCCAAATAGAGATAGCGCCAGAGGAGTAGGCCTAAACATAGTAAGAGAGAGAGGGAGATATTAAATTTCCTATTTAGTATTGTTTAATGTTAAAAACACCATTTTAAACATTAGTTACCTAGCTTATTTGGTATCATTGGGAAGCGTTTTTAAAGAAGAATCGTTATTTTAAGTCATTAAATCCGTTTATTGTTAAGACTTTGTCGTATGGGCTTTCAAACTTTAATGTTATTCTAATGACGATATTTTATTGAAAATCATATGTTTACAAAAATAAACTAAGCTATAAACGTCTTCATGGTATTTTTAAATTTGTTTTCTTGGTTTCCAAAATGAGAACAGCTGTTTACAAAATTAATATATCTTAATGTAATCATATGTTCCAGTACAAAAATGTTGCTTCCATAAGAATAACATGGTAACTTTGAAGCTGTGGGGTGGAGCCCTGAAGGAATTTTCCAAAATCGTTTCTTAGTGAGCACATATGAGGCAAGACGAACCTATGTTCAAAGTTTCAAGTAAATCCGATTGGTAGTTCCTGAGATTTCGTGATGAGTCGGTCAGTGGGATTTCATTTTTATATACAGGGTGTCTCGGAACTCTCTGGAACCCTTTTGTATACTTGTTGCTTGCATCAAGACAAGAAAAAAACATCATACAAATAGGGGTCTAAAGTGCTTCGTTTAGCCGCTAGCCGCCATTTTGTTTTTTACACATAATACATTTTATTTCCATTAAGTTCATATTTGGTATGAACCTTTATCATGCTAATGCCCATTTTCAGAAAAAAATTAATTTTTTACACTGTATATTTTCAAAATGGCGGCCATTTTAATTTTTCCAGCTCAAATATCTGAAAATCGGTAAATTTTAAAAGAAATTTACAAGACACAAAAAAGTTGCCAGATTAAATTATCTAACCAATGAAACCAAGTTTGTAAGGATCTGTTAAGAAATGACGGAGTTATTGAGATTTTTATAAATAAAAGCATTGATTTTGCATTATAATCAATGCAAATTAAGGCCATTTCAACAGCAAAATCGCAATAACTCCGTTATTTGTTATCAGATACTTATAAACTTGGTACAGTTGGTTATATAATTTAATAAGTAAACTCTTTTGTGTCTAGTAAAATTTTTATAAAATTTACCGATTTTCAGATATTTGAGTTTGAAAAATTAAAATGACCGCCATTTAAAAAATATACAGTGGAAAAAATTAATTTTTTTCCTAGGAATGGGCATTGGTATGATAAAGGTTCATAAGAAATATGAAGTTAATGCAAATATCCGTTACCAAAATAAAATTGATTATGTGTAAAAAACAAAATGGCGGCTAGCTTCTAAACGAAGCATTTTAGATCCCTATTTGAATGATTTTTTTCTTGTTTCGATGCAAGGAGCAAAAATACAAAAGGGTTCCAGAGAGTTCCGGGACATCCTGTATATAGAAGATTAATTTTTAATTGTTTCTGTATGATTAGCGAGTGTATTTGTAAAAGTGATAATTCGACAAGGCTTCGTCTACACTACTTTTATTATCAAAATTATGGCAACCAATGTGAAAGCTAAGCGCTGATGATGGCCTAAAGCTACCTGTTTGCCATTTATAAACCGAAGGATTGTATGACGTGAGTTAAACAAATCTTATTGGTAATTCAACAATCCAGGCTATTATATTAAGCAATACAGTACCATGATCGTATAGGAACTGTAACCTAAATTTTCTTTGCAACATCTTCATTAATTTCATCATGTAAAAGGTATATTATGGAAACGAAATGAAAAATAGGAACAGCCTTAAAAAAACGTATATAACATGAAATATAACCGACCAATTGACTTAGTTCCTCCAATAACATAAAAAAATGTTACGGTGAATCATGATAGACATAATAATAAGAGTAGCGCACTAGAAGTTTTGAACACAGAAACTTTCGGGTAACTGCAGAGAAAGTTTACTAAGTAGAGATACTTGGGTTTGTAATCTTACTTAATTATTAATAAAGTACAAGGTACGAAACAACACGTCCACTGAGGTTTTATTGAGCACACATTACAGCAATAACTTTATTTACGGTTTATTTAAATATTAAATACTTGACCACCTAGGTACCTTTATTAGTTCTTATCTGTTGCTTACTCTTATCACCAATATTATTTAATAAAAACTCATATTGTGTTAGTAAGGCATATTTAGCCTTACTAACAGCTAAAAATATGCAAATGGTAGATCTAAATTTTTCAGTCATTACGTTGTCGAATAAAAAGTATCAGTGAAGGAAGTAAGTTAATTAAAGATTACTTACATAAAATTCCTAGATTAAATTTTTTATTGCATAAGCTTTTAAAATACTAATATTGTATTAAAATGTTATAACAGGTTTGTCACCGAATTTTTGAGGCCTTTTTCCTGACCAATCAAAGAGATTTTTCCTGATTTTTTGGAACCGCGCGGTTTTACAAATAAAGACACGTTTTTTTTTTTAATGCATCCTCCTCTATCCAAATAGTTGTCCATCGCTCAATTTTTTATTGAAATTAGTCACAGCAGATCTGCATATTCAGCGAATGTCCAATGGTTGAGTTAATTAACTAAATATGTACTATGGTGATACAAATGAGTAAACCATTGGAGTTACGTTTACGTATAATATTAGGTAATCTATATCAGAACAGAAAATATAAATTTGATTTACATATAGTATAAAATTAACTAGGCCTATTGAGAAATGTTGAAAAAAATAAGCAATATACAAGGTTTTATTGGTTTTCCATAAGAATAACATGAAAAACTTGTTTTTTAATTTACTTCGTAACCAGTGAAGCTAAGTAAATGATTCAAAATACGAAATTATTTGTTTTTAAGTTCTTTTGAATAGTCTCTGTAAAAATTGACAAACTAAAATAATTAATATTCTGAATGACATGATTTCCTTTTAGGTGGGGTTTTCTCATTAATTATTTAAAATTTATTGGGCTACACCCACCTTAATATGTATGATGCGTGGATCCTTCGTCAATTGGTAACACAAAAACACAACACACACGTACACAAAATTGGGATCCCGCTATCAAAGTCCCGACGTTTCGCGTGACCGAAAAACATACACGCCTCTTCGAGGGAATTTATTGACGGAAATTTTGGGAATTTAAAGTCTTAAAACATTCCTTGGTAAGGATTATCAACAAAATAAAAGATAAAAATACCCTGTGAATTCTTTACATAAATTTGAAATTCCATTTTATAAACTGGTGTCACAGCTATAAACTCCGCAAATAATTATTAATTTTAATGGTAACTAAGTCATGAAAACGCTGATGTTCATTCTGAGATGCTGATGTTCATGCTAAGATGCTGAAGTTCATGCTGAGATGTTGATATTCATGCTGATCGGCTGCAGGTCAATAGAGCCTCTTGAATCAAACCTTCCACCCTTTTTCGCCCATTCAAGTTTACTACTTTAGCTTGGAATCGATTTACATTCACTTGACCTTTGCCGACCATTAGTGAGTTCACCTTTTGGTGCCAATTCCGCTATAAGATCCTTTGGTCCTTCAAGTAGAACATTCCCTTCTTCTTCTTCTTCGCCTATCGTAATTAAAAGAACAACATTCATCTCTTTAAACTGACGAGAGATGAAATTCATGAGTTCTAAATCTTCATCAGACTTTCTTTGAGTTTGCAAGTGATTCTGTCATGTCCGCAACAGCTGCTACATATTCCTCAGGCGGTTTGTTTATTATAGCAGCAATAGAATCCTGTCTTCCCTGCATGCTGTCAAATATTCTAAACACACCCTCCCTTCCGACTACAAAGTACAAAAGGCATGTCTTTTTCTTCTTAAACACTTTCTTTCCTGTTTTCAGAAACTTTATGACCTCAAGTTGTCAAAGGGAGGAGACGTGAGAGCCACAACACATTTTGTTATCAACTCCTTCAATCTCAATCACTCTCACATCTCCCACATGACCCTCTGGCAACCCTCGCGTTTTGGCCTTTTTTAACTCTTCATCACCGTCTTCATACACACGGGCTTTTACTTTTAAATCTAACGATATATGTCTGTTTGCTTCTGTCTCTAGAGTCTTGTACTGCTCCTCTGTGATGTCTTCAAGTTCAATGTAACTGGAGTCAGGACCCAGGCACCACGACAGAGTCTCCAACTGAAACATCCTTTCAGCCAACGCAGAGATCATATGCTGCCCTTAATATGTATGATGCGTGGATCCTTCGTCAATTGGTAACACAAAATCACAACACACACGTACACAAAATTGGGATCCCGCTATCAAAGTCCCGACGTTTCGCGTGACCGAAAAACATGCACGCCTCTTCGGGGGATTTTATTGACGCCGATGATGGTGTTTGGCGTGAAGTCGCTCCGACCGTCTTACAGCGACTCACCTGTCCGGCGGCTTATCTTTCGTATCAGCAGCGGTGGGCGGGGGCGGGAGCGGGGGTTCTATTATTCTGGCTCTGTTTATTTTTCTTTTATTCTCATTCTCTACTATCGACACAAACATCGGGTGGAGCGTGGCACTGGGCTGCGAAATGCAATCCCCGTCAATCGTCATACACGCTGCCTCCAGTATGTTGCGATGTTTCCATTTAGGCTCTGTAAATACTATACTTGCCGAGGCCCACTCAACACTGTGCTGTTCACACATACTGTGCTCAGCCAACCTGGAGTTCTTGGGGTCACCTTTAGAAATCAACTTTTTATGTTCATTTATTCGTACAGTAGCCGGCCTCGAAGTCTGCCCGTAGTAGTTCCGCCCGCAGCTGCACCCTATTTCATACACTGCATTCTTTGAGCTTTGTTCTTTATTAACAAAGCGCGTCAAGGAGTCGCGGTAAGACGGTCGGAGCGACTTCACGCCAAACACCATCATCGGCGTCAATAAATTCCCCCGAAGAGGCGTGCATGTTTTTCGGTCACGCGAAACGTCGGGACTTTGATTACGGGATCCCAATTTCGTGTACGTGTGTGTTGTGTTTTTGTGTTACCAATTGACGAAGGATCCACGCATCATACATATTAAGGTGGGTGTACCCCAATAAATTTTAAATAGTTAATAAAATAATTAAGAGTGAAAAATACCTAAAACTCCCATTTTGACCCTTTTGAAACCCCATAAAACCCTGTCCCCAAAGTCCGATCAACCTGGACTTCGAACTTAACCTGAAGAACGCTGTCCTACAACTTCATACCAAATTTCATCGAAACCAAAGGTCTCTTTCCAAAGTTATTGTGTAAACGGACACATTTAAAGATATACAGTGTGATTGCAAAGTCTCGGAACGGTGACATATGTGTTTTACCATTTTTGATAAAGTAATGAGACTTGGTATATCAATAATAGCCATAAATGTCTACTCTTTAAAGCTATTATCGATTTTTTATCCCTTAAGGGGGACTGCCCACGAGAAGTCAGACAAAATTCTTAAATATAAAAAAATCTTGAATAACTTCTTGATTAGCATTATACGTGCTGGTACTGATATTCAGGTTGAAATAATAAAACGTCTTCCAACACTACTCGATATATTTACACTTATACTGTAATTGTTTACAAGACGGTAAATATATATAAAATATCTTATAATGGCAATTTATAAGATTAAGCTATTATAAGATCTTTTATATATATTTACCGTCTTGTAAACAATTACAGTGTAAGTGTAAATATATCGAGTAGTGTTGGAAGACGTTTTATTATTTCAACCTGAACAAAAATTCTTAAATAGCAGCATAGGTCGATTTTCATAATAAATTAAAGGTCTTAATTAGCAGAGTACAATGCCGCAAACTAGACTTCAAACGGATGACCAAGACGGAAATTGCTAGGCAAATAAAATTTCCATTAAATCATATGGTTAAAACTAATAAATGCAATATTTTTCTTAATACTTAACCTTTTTACGTCGGGTTTGTGGCTTATTACTCCAAATGCAAAGACGGTTAAAATGGTATATGATGTGACAAGGGCCAAAAAAATTTCATTTTACACACCCTTTAAGGGAAGTCTTAGTGAAATCTGCTTTGGCCCTTGTCACATCATACATAATTTTAAACATCTTTGCATTTGGAGTAATAAGCCACAAATCCAAAGTCAAACGGTTGAGTAATAGGAAAGTTATTGCTTTTTGTAAGTTTTACACATATGATTTTAATGGAAACTTTGTTTGCCTGCCATTTCCATCTCGGTCATCCGTTTGAAGTGTAGTTTGTTGGGCATTGTACTCTGCTAAGTGAGACCTTTAATTTTATACCAATCTCGACCTATGCTGCTATTTAATAATTTATTTTGTAAGTCTTCTCGTGGGACGTCCCCCTTAAGGGATAAAAAAGTGATAATAGCTTAAAAGAGTAGACATTTATGGCTATCTACTATATATTTGTCAAATACCACTCACTCACGTATCAACGCACAGCCCAAACTACTAGACCTAGAACCTTGAAATTTTGTATGGACGTTCCTTTTAGGGTGTAGGCATCCACTAAGAAACGGTTTTTGAAAATTCCTTCAGGGCTCCGCCCCACACGTCTTCAGAGTTACCATGTTATTCTTATGGAAGCAACATTTTTGTATTGGAACATATGATTACATTAAGGAATACTAATTTTGTAAACAGCTGTTCTGATTCAAATTATTGAGGAAAGATTGGTAATAAGAAACTAGAGGATGGTTGCGGCGAGTGAGCTTAGCGACCAAGCTAAACCTGACGGGGATTGATTACTGACTGACTCATCATGAAATCTCAGGAACTACCAAACGTATTTACTTGAAACATTAAACACAGGTTCGTCTTGCCTCTTAGGTGCTCACTAAGAAATGATTTAACAAAATTCCTTCAGGGCTCCGCCCCACAGGCCTTTGAAATTTTAATATAACGCTATCCGCATGGCCAATTTTAAATACAAATTAGGAAACCTGCACGTTGAAATTTGGAGTGATCTCTTTTTTCTTAGGTGCTCAAAAAAGTGCTTTAAACATCCCTTTTAGGGCTCCGCCCCACAGGACTTCAGAATTACTTTAGGGCCTCCGGGGTCGATATTTGACATGGACGTTTCTCTTTGCTCATCTGTGCTCACTAAAAAACGGTTTTCAAATACAGTTTTCGAAGTTTTTTAGGACTCCGCCCTACAGGACTTTAAATTACTTTAGGGCTTACGGCGTCGTTATTTGACATGGACGTTTCTCTTTGCTCATGGGTGCTAAGAAAACGGTTTTGCAAACACAGTTTTCGAAGTTCTTTAGGGCTCCGCCCCACAGGACTTCAAAATTACTTTTGGGCCTCCGGGGTCGATATTTAACATGGACGTTTCTCTTTGCTCACGGGTGCTCGCTCACTAAGAAACAGTTTTTCAAATACAATTTTGCAAGTTCTTTAGGGCTCCGCCCCACAGGACTTCAAAATTACTGTTGGGCCTCCGGAGTTACTTACTAAGAAATAATTTTGAAAAATTTCGTTTAGGGTTCCACCCCATAGAACTTCAAGATTACCATGGATTCTAGGGGGTATAAATTTAACATGGATGTTCCATTTTGCTAATAGGTGCTCACTACGAAATGGTTTTGTAAATATAGTTTTTGTAGTTCTTTAGGGCTCCACCTCACCTGACTTCAAAATTAATCAAGGGCCAACGTGTTTTAAATTTGACATGGACGTTCCTTTTTGTTCATAGGTGATCAATAAGAAACAATTTTGCAAATTTTTTTTAGGGCTCCTCCCCACAAATTCTCAAACCTACTATAGATCCTACAGGTTGAAATTTAACGTAAAGGTTCCGGTTTGCTAATAGGTGTTCACTAAGAAACAGTTTAGCAAAAGTACTGTTTAATGTTCTTTAGGGCTCCGACCCACATGTCTTCAATATGACTGTAGAGCCTACGGGGTTGAAATTTGACATGGTCGTTCCTATTTGCTCATAGGTTAGGGCCTTTTCTATTTAAGAAACCTTTTCTCTCTAAGAACAGGTTTTGCGAAATTCCTTCAGAGCTCCACTCACACTACTTCATTGTTCCAATGTCATTCTCAAGGAAGTAAATTTCGTTGCTCTTCAAAACGATTGTATTACCTATAAAATAAATTCAATCACGGGCGAAGCCGTGACGGGCAACAGCTAGTTATTTATAAGTCTCATTACTTTATAGTAAAAAAATACTTCACCGTTCCGGCACTTTTCAATCACACTGTATTTACATACATGAAATTGGCTTCTATGGACCTAAAAACAAAAAAGCAGTATGGTCACGGCCTTAGGTCCTACTATGAGTGCTACCGGTATGGGTTAGCTCCCTCTTGGGTAGTAATAGTAATCGAACCACTAAACATTTATTCTATAGTAATTATACTCACTATTTTAAAGCTACCGCCAATATCAATTTTACATATGATAGAATCTAAATTTTTAACTACTCCTGTAGTTAGAAATTGTAGAGAATTTCGCTAATATTCCCTATAGAGAAATTAGCTAAAAATTAAACAAAGTGTTCAAATGATAATGTAAAAAACTAACATTGTAACAATTAAAAAACAATAGAAATATTAATTAACTACAATTATGTATAAATTAATACATTTTACACAGTAACTAGTACTTCGATTTAAGGAAGCAATCGAAAATCGAGACGGTCGGATTGTGCCACTGAAAAATTTTCCTAACTTTAGGCACTACTTACCAATTTTTTCTGACTTTCGGCATTTTTCAAACATTATCCTGGCTTTTTTACCAATATAAAAATATCCTTACTATTCCTGACTTTAAACGTCTGTTGCAACCCTGTATAACTTAAGTATTGTTTTAATTCAATACAAAAAATGTAAAATTTCCTATTAATATTACATAAAACAAACAACGAATCTTAAAAAAGGGGAAAACATATTTAATAATTGAGATCTCAAAAAACGCTAACCAAAACCGTAATAGCGTATTTATGTAGCGACGTGTAGGTCACGGTGGGAGGAGAGTAGGGGGAGCCGAAGAACCGTAATATCTATGTAGCCACGTGTAGGGTACTGTGGGAAGAGAGTGAAGGGAGCCGAAGAAACGTAATGTCTATGTAGCCATGTGTAGGGCACTGTGGGAGGAGAGTAGGAGGAGCCGAAGCACCGTAATATCTATGTAGCCACGTGTAAGTTACGGTGGGAGGAGAGTAGGGGGAGCCGAAGAACCGTAATATCTATGTAGCCACGTGTAAGTTACGGTGGGAGGAGAGTAGGGGGGAGCCGAAGAACCGTAATACCGTATCTATGTAGCCACGTGTAGGGCACTGTGGGAGGAGAGTAGGGGGGGCCGAAGCACCATAATATCTATGTAGCCACGTGTAAGGCACGGTGGAAGGAGAGTAGGGGGAGCCGAAGAACCGTAATACCGTATCTATGTAGCCACGTGTAGGTCACGGTGGGAGGAGAGTAGGGGGAGCCGAAGAAACGTAATATCTATGTAGCCACGTGTAGGGTACTGTGGGAAGAGAGTGAAGGGAGCCGAAGAAACGTAATGTCTATGTAGCCATGTGTAGGGCACTGAGGGAGGAGAGTAGGAGGAGCCGAAGCACCGTAATATCTATGTAGCCACGTGTAGGTCACGGTGGGAGGAGAGTAGGGGGAGCCGAAGAACCGTAATATCTATGTAGCCACGTGTAGGGTACTGTGGGAAGAGAGTGAAGGGAGCCGAAGAAACGTAATGTCTATGTAGCCATGTGTAGGGCACTGTGGGAGGAGAGTAGGAGGAGCCGAAGCACCGTAATATCTATGTAGCCACGTGTAAGTTACGGTGGGAGGAGAGTAGGGGGAGACGAAGAACCGTAATATCTATGTAGCCACGTGTAAGTTACGGTGGGAGGAGAGTAGGGGGGAGCCGAAGAACCGTAATACCGTATCTATGTAGCCACGTGTAGGGTACTGTGGGAGGAGAGTAGAGGGGGGCCGAAGCACCGTAATATCGATGTAGCCACGTGTAGGGTACTGTGGGAGGAGAGTATGGGGAGCCGAGGAACCGTAATATCTATGTAGCCACGGGTAGATAACGGTGGGAGGAGAGTAAGGGGAGTAGAAGAACCGTAATGTCTATGTAGCCACGTGTAGATAACGGTGGGAGGAGAGTAAGGGGAGTAGAAGAACCGTAATGTCTATGTAGCCACGTGTAGATAACGGTGGGAGGAGAGTAAGGGGAGTAGAAGAACCGTAATGTCTATGTTGCCACGTGTAGATAACGGTGGGAGGAGAGTAAGGGGAGTAGAAGAACCGTAACCACGTAGAAGAACCGTCTATGTAGCCACGTGTAGGTCACGGTAAGAAGAGATTAAGGGGAGTAGAAGAAACGTAATGTCTATGTAGCCACGTGTAGATAACGGTGGGAGGAGAGTAAGGGGAGTAGAAGAACCGTAATGTCTATGTTGCCACGTGTAGATAACGGTGGGAGGAGAGTAAGGGGAGTAGAAGAACCGTAACCACGTAGAAGAACCGTCTATGTAGCCACGTGTAGGTCACGGTAAGAAGAGATTAAGGGGAGTAGAAGAAACGTAATGTCTATGTAGCCACGTGTAGATAACGGTGGGAGGAGAGTAAGGGGAGTAGAAGAACCGTAATGTCTATGTTGCCACGTGTAGATAACGGTGGGAGGAGAGTAAGGGGAGTAGAAGAACCGTAACCACGTAGAAGAACCGTCTATGTAGCCACGTGTAGGTCACGGTAAGAAGAGATTAAGGGGAGTAGAAGAACCGTAATGTCTATGTAGCCACGTGTAGATAACGGTGGGAGGAGAGTAAGGGGAGTAGAAGAACCGTAATGTCTATGTTGCCACGTGTAGATAACGGTGGGAGGAGAGTAAGGGGAGTAGAAGAACCGTAAAGTCTATGTAGCCACGTGTAGGTCACGGTGGGAAGAGAGTAAGGGGAGTAGAAGAACCGTAATGTCTATGTAGCCACGTGTAGGTCACGGTTGGAAGAGAGTAAGGGGAGTAGAAGAACCGTAATGTCTATGTAGCCACGTGTAGATAACGGTGGGAGGAGAGTAAGGGGAGTAGAAGAAACGTAATACCCTACCGTATCTATATAGCCCCGCGTGAAGGTCAATTTGTAGGCGTGTTCTTCAATATTCACGTGCTCTGAAATTTGTTGAATGCCGCTTTTTGTATTTAAAACAAATTGCCACAGGACAAAAATCAGAAGTGTTCTTTAAATAAAAAAGTTAATGCTTAAGACAACACAGCTGAATCAAAATTAACACCTATCAGGTTTTATACGTTATTTTTGTAACTAAACCATAGAAAGATGTTAATTTAACCTTAGATTTTTGTCATAAATTTGGGTATTGTGCTAGTTATTAATTTACTTATGATAGTGTTTGATTTGTTTCTTGACTAAAATCGATAGAAAATATACATCGATTGATTTGAAAATATACTTCTTACATTTTAAATTTCGTCTTAATATTAAACATCTTTAACTAAAATTATAATTTATTCATATCGTTAGGAACAACGAGTGAAAGTTTATATTGAGTAAAAACTCCCTAACATAGCAGGTGGCTGAATACCTCGGAAGTCATTGTTTATTCTGGTGAAAGAGATTCATTATTTCAGAGTATTATCCGTCTGCTGTAAAACTTTCACAGCATCTTAAATATTGTTATTACTCAGTACATCAATGTTATGACTGACTTCTTTCTTTGGTGTAGGTAAAACCATAATGTTTTTAACGAGACTCATTTGCCATGTTTATTCGTTGCTCTGACTTATTCTGTAAGGTAGTCGAGCTTACTAAGAATATCCTTCATATTAGAGGATGTTAAAACGTTTATACCTGCCGTCCGTCTTCACCCAGTTAGTAGTAAGAGATACAAAGATGGCAAAATGAGACAATTTTTTAATTATAATCTGAATATAATACTAGGCAAAACCCACATATATTGATAAAGACTTTGTTTGTTATTCTTGAAAAATGTTTCATCTCTAAAATATATTCATTATAACTTAACAATAAATAAGAGTTGTATTAAATTTGTTTTTATTAATGTCAAATTTTACTTAGTTCCAATGAATAATTGTAGATCAATTTGTTATAATTTTAAGTCCATAATTTTCAAATAAGCAAAACATGTCAAGAAAGTTTTGTTTTGACAGAAAAGTATAGTATTACACTTTGAAAACAAGCAACAAAGTAGAAGGTTCTGATTGTCACATAACCATGTTCTTCCTCCCGGTAAGACATATTTATAAAATTGAGCCTTGAATAATGTCCTTTAGTATAAGTTTGAAAATGGTTTGTTGGAGATTCCAACAGAGAAAAAAATAGTTCTTCAAATTTGTTTCAGTTGTGATTGTGCTTCAAAAGAAAGTGGCATAAAAAGTCTTTGTTATTATGTTTTAAATAAATCTAGACTAAAACTATTGCAACGTTAATTGATAGTATGTTTTTAGAAAAACATTGGAGGTCCAGAATATAATGGTTTTCACAATTACCTACCTGGACGGACAAAACCCTGCCAACAGTCGCTGTGCCGCCCATTACTGTCATGCACAGAGTGGGATATTCATCACTGCCTTCTTTCGAGGAGCATACAGTCTGCTGGTGTCAACCACCCACAGCCTGTAATGAGCGGAGAGGTGTTTTGTTCAGGTAGTTTTCAAATATGAATTGCTGTTGACTTCATTTTTTCAATTTTAGCCTTCGATGACAATTTACTTGTATTTTCTTCAATAAATCATTTTCATTATAAGTAACTTAGGTCAACTTATTTTTCACGAAGAATTCTTTAACAAGTAGGTTACATTTAAGTTGGGCTTATTAGTTAGTTAGTTAGTTAATTAATTATTTAATTTAAAAAATTTTTTATTCATCCAACCAAAATAAGTAAATACCAAAATAAAAATGTAATATAAAGTAACAATGTAAGTGTACGGAGGAAAAGATAGGTATAATTATACAATAGTTTACTAAAAAAATTTTTATGGTAGTTAATTTCTTTAAAATATAAATTTTATACTTACCAAAAAATTACTTACTTTAAATTAATTTACTTTAATTAAACATTATACTTGTGGAAAAAAATAATATCGCCATTGGCTATACAAAAGTGCACACTCGTACGCGTTTATAGTCAATGGGGCCTTGTTCCAAATTTCAACAACGGCGTATTTCATAAGTTAATAAATACAATAAATGGGATGTTAAACTAAGCAAAAATTACTATCTAAAAATATAGTTTCTAAAATAAACTACTAAGCTAAAATTACAGCTCACTTTTAGTGAATAAAATATTAATAAATCGCTTTTACCTGGCCTTTGTAAACGTTGACTCGAGCTGTGAAGGCAAGAGTGGCGAGCGGTCACTAAATCACTTACCTTCCAAATTCTTCACAAGTCTCTAGTAATTCATTTACCTACAATCTGCCCCCCTGATAAGAATAGATCCAGTCAACAATTTACAGAGTATCATTAAAGTACTAGAGCTGTAAGAAAACGTCCCTCTTTTTATAATAAAACTTTACATTGAATTCATATTGCCGAACATAAAAAGAATCAATAACTCCCCATATAATCAAACTTTTGGTGTCAAGTTTGTAGCACATTTCTCAGAATGGAAAGGCCTTTAAGATTATTTATCATATGACTTAGCCCAATAAAGTTTTTAGCAATACTTCCTGTTGGGGACGTCACTAAAGTAAACTGCATTGGCTTACGCCTTATGATACATAATTTTAAAGGGCTTTGCATTCTAAACAATTTGCCACAAACCCCTACTCAAAAGTTGATTATATCGAGAGTTCTTGATTTTTTTTTTTAATTTCGCAAATATTAATATGAATTTAATCCAGAGTTTGACTTCCTAAAATTTTTTTCTCGGGCATTTTTTAAGGTTTAAGTTAACGGCATTGCTCTCTATTGAACGAGACGTTTATTTTGATATATGCTGATAGGTTATCCTACCTTAACAATCCTAGTGAAGTATCTCTCAAAATCAATTTCGTATTCGAAAACCCATCTTCAGTTGAGAACCAGGTCGACTACACTAATTAAAACTTTCTATCTGGTGGACTTCGTTACATTTAAACCCTTCACATTTAACACATTTCACATTAAAAACATAGTACATGTCGATGAAACACAAAATATTAACACTGAGAACCATGGTTCTAAACTTGTTGTCTAACTTGACTACCTAACCTCACTTTCTAAAAAAGCACATTGTGACAACTCCTTGTGATGATGGGTGTTCGAACCCGAAATCTATTTTGAGAGATATTTCACTAGGATTGTTAAGGCAAGATAACCTATCAGCAATAATCAAACAATCCAGGGCAAAATGGATTATGATTTTTTTATGTACATATATTTGAGTAAGAAGATTTTCTTCTTACTCTCTATGGCCCGCCGTAAAGAAAAATGCTTATACATGTTTTTAAAAATTATATTTTAAAGGCTTATTTATATACATGTATAAAGTTTCATTATTTAAACTAAATTAGTTAAAAATTATTAAGCCGTTATGGGATTTTTTAACACACTGAATGTTTATTTAATGTTAATTCATTCAAACAAAGACACAATTGTCAGCAAAAGTTCTAAATTGTAGCTTTAACATAATCCACCCATTTGTTTAGCTGAACAAAGTCAACTCTGACAAGTCAAAGGTGGAGTTGTATTTGACTTTGTTGCTCTCAAGTCTTAACCGAACAACTTTATTACCCTTTTATTGCTTTTTTAATTTAAATTCATCATCAAGATTTAAACGTGACTTAAATTGATTCCAGTGTAAACAAATTTTCCAACAATTGAATATTCTAAAGTTGCCAGCCAATATGTAAAATATTTTACAAATTATTGACTACATCGTTTTAACCCTATTAAAAAGCCTTAGAATAGCGTCAAGCGAATAAAAAATATAAACAATTTAGTCAATTGAGTCTGCTTTCTACAACAAATTATACTGTCAAAAACTTTTACAAGACTCTATAACTTATAGAATTGGCTCTATATACTAAGTAGACAATGTAGTTAATACCTTACTTCACGCGTATCGAATGATACTTTACGTGAAGTACTTTTATATTTAGATGGTCAGATACGTTCTCAAGTGTATAGTTCATTAATCTCTCGACGGAGACGAAGGCCGCCTCAGTAATCTATCCGCACTGGCGTCCCCTGGGCCCGCTGATATATGGACCTGCCCACGATCAATGTTATCAAGAGTCCATCCTGAAGCCCCAAAATGATAAAGTTCTTCAAATTAGTGTTCTGACTTCGTAACAATGTTTACCCACTAACTTACATAGGAAAAGTTTTCCAAGCCAACTTACTCATATTTTTGTATCTTTACGCCAGAGGCATATTAAAGCTCAAATCCACACGAAAATACTCCAGATATAACAATTAGTTGTGTCACTGTGATGGTGATTTTCAATGACCCTTCTTGATATATTTACAGAATAGGAGTGGTACTAAAGACAGGAAACCGTTCAATAATTGTATGGCTCAATTTAACAATTCTAACTGAAACACTTAAATGTACAAATACTGAATAGGGATCTTTATCATAAAGTACTTTGTATATTTTTAAATCTCTACAGGGTTCCGCACATTTAATTTATTTAAAAACTATTGTTGTATCAATTCCAACTTTACTGTTGCAATATATTTGTGTTTCTATTAGCCTATCGCATGACAGATTATTGTGCCATCGTACATTACAGATAAACAAATCCCTGCAGTGACTGTTGGACAGAAGGACAGAAATGTATTTAGAATGACTTAATAATCAATTAAGGTTGCTTGCTTAAGTAGCTTGACTTGGAAACGTTCAAAACCACAGTGAGGAGAAGTTATGTTTTAAGTTCACGCCCTTCAAAACTTCTAGTGGTGTTCGTTGCACAATATACTATTTTCCGAGGAAATAACATCAAAACCGACGGTGTATTTACGTTTAAATTTAAAGTAATACACTACAATGTAACAGTTGATAATTAAATTGTCAAAATTATTTAGTAGCCTAAGAAATAATAATAATTCACCATCCAGTTATATTAGTTGAGCCTATAATAATAAAATTAATTAAATTGTAAAGTAATAAATATTCTTGTGCTGAAAAAATTCTAACTTGTTCAACTGAAGCCGCTAATTACGGCTAAGGCTGGTAACACGTTATAAAATTAATATCTTTTTGTCACATTTTATAAAAACCCCGTGTAACGTTGCGTCATTGAACTCTACTCGAGTAGTGCGGACTATTTTGTATCAAAGCTTGAATATAATATTTTCAAAAGGCTTCATAGGTGATTTCAGTAAGTATAATCGCTTCAATGGTATATACATTTCTCATGGAGGCAGTAGATTGCACGAAAATAGTCAGATGAAAGTTGATGCACTGTTACCACTGTTAACTGCATAACAATGTAGCTGAAATTCCCACCTCTACCTGGAATTAGGTCTTGTGTTGAGAGCAGACCCAATCCCATTGCCATCAATTGGCTCTGCCGGACACTACATCGTTCGATAAGAACTGTCATCTGTGGCAAGACATTGCAAGATCCACTGTGTGGACCTTGATGCCCTCTCCACCGAAGAGGAGGTGACCCGTGCGATCCAGGTGGCACTCCCGGAGATACCAGCTGATGGAGTGAGGGTATGGCTAACAAAGCCCAACCGAAGTCAACTCCGGATGGCTGTTGCTGAAATGGGCGAAAAGCACGCCAATAAGCTGCTTAGCCTTCAGCACCTCAGAGTCGGTTGGGTCAGTTGCAGGCTCAAACGGAGGGTGGTAGTTTCGAGATGCTTTCGCTGTCTCGGTTTCGGCCACTCCTCCCGAAACTGTAAAGGGCCCGACAGGAGTGCCAACTGCTTCCAGTGTGGAAGCCAGGGCCACAAACGCAAGGAATGTTCCTCGAGCCCCTCCTGCTTCCTCTGCAAGGATTCAGGCTCCAGTGCCCTCGGTCACTTACCCGGGTCTGGTCAGTGCGGTGCCTTCAGAGCCGCACTTGAACAGGCAAAAGGCAGCGGCCGGTAATTCGCATCCTCCAGGCCAACCTTCATAGATCCTGGGGAGCTGATAACCTTCTAGATCAGCTCGCCCTAGAACTTGGTGCTGACGCGCTCCTTATCAGCGAACAGTATCGGGACAGAGACCCAAACATTTGGATCTCGGACAGCCTCGGTACTGCTGCATTTTGGGCACGTAATACACGAGATGTCTTGGTGCGGAGTCACGGGCGCGGCCGAGGATTCGTCTGGGTTCGGTGTGGGGACGTGACTATCTTCAGTTGCTACCTCACACCCAACGAGGCCGTCCAGGACTTCCGCGACAAGATAGATAACCTAGAGGAGTGCGTTCTCGGCACCACCGGGCATGTCGTCGTTGGTGGCGATTTCAATGCCAGGGCCGTCGATTGGGGAATGCCCTCTACCAACTCCCGGGGGAAATACATCCTGGATTTCATCGCCAGGGCCGGTCTTGTCGTCCTCAACCAGGGCGACACACCTACTTTTCGGCGCCCCGGGCAGAGAGGCACGATCCCCGATGTCACCTTTGCGTCTGAGTCGCTCCTTCCGAGGATCTCTGGCTGGAGGGTTGTGGAGGACTACACGGGTAGCGACCACCAATACGTCGTGTTTGACCTGCATGATCAGGCAAATCGTCGAGTTTCCGCATCTCGGGAAGGGCCACGCCGGTGGAACACCAACAAACTGGACGTGGTCAAGTTCACCGAAGTCATCTCTCGGGGAGCGCAGGGGAATCCTGGTGAGGCTGGGGCCGAGGCACTAGTAACATCCACGATGGAACTGATCGTCTCGGCCTGCGACCAGTCTATGCCGCGAAGGAAACCCCGACGCGACAAACAACCCGTTTACTGGTGGACTGAAGAGATTGCGGAACTCAGAAGAACATGTTTAAGAACTAGACGAGCCGCCACAAGAGCGAGAATCCCCGCAGACAGAGTTCGTAAGTCGGAGGCCTATAAAGCTGCGAGAAAATCTCTCCGCCAGGCGATCAACAGGAGCAAGGCGAATAGCTGGAGGAGACTTCGTGACGACGTTGATTCCGACCCCTGGGGCCTGGGTTACAAACTTGTAACACAGAAACTCGGCGCCCGCTCTCCACCTTCCATCATGGAGGGCGCCACCATGGGGAGGATCGTCGCTGCGTTGTTTCCTGAACATCCACAGCGACCGCCGGTTGACTTCGGACGGGTAGAGGACGTTCCACTCTTCACTTTCGAGGAGCTAGAAACCTCCGTTCTCTCCCTGAAGAGCAACAAGGCTCCTGGCCCGGACGGGATTCCCAGTGAGGCTTTAAAGAAAGCATTTTTAATCAACGCTGACTTGTTGATGAGAATGTACAATGCCTGTTTGGTAGAAGGGGTGTTTCCGGCTCCCTGGAAAACAGCCAGGCTTGTACTGATCAGCAAGGGCAAAGGTGATCCCGAGCTGCCGTCGTCCCACAGGCCTCTCTGCATGTTGGACACGGCTGGAAAGCTGTTCGAGAAGCTGATCCGTTCCCGCCTGACTTCTGCCGTGGAAGCTGCCGGGGACTTATGCCCCCGTCAGTACGGCTTCAGAAAGGGACGGTCAACGATCGACGCTGTCACCGAAGTTCAGAGAGCTGTGGAGAGAGCCGAGAGCCACAACCATTTCTCCCGCCGAGTAGTGCTTCTTGTTACGCTTGATGTCAAGAATGCCTTCAACTCTGCGAGGTGGGTCGATATGCTGGATGCGCTTCGCAACACCTTTCGTATTCCTGCATATCTGTTGCGGCTCATCGAGGATTATCTACGCTCTCGAAGCCTGATTTATGACACGAGGGACGGAACGCGGACGATGGAAGTCACTTCTGGTGCCGCACAAGGTTCAATACTCGGCCCGGATCTCTGGAACGTTGCCTATGACAGCCTCCTGAGGTCCGAGATGCCTGAGGAAACCACTTTGGTTGGGTACGCCGATGACGTCGCAGCTCTCATTGCTGCACGCAACGTTGAGCTGGCCCAACTGAAGTTGAACCGAGTTATGCGGGTGGTCAACAACTGGATGTCCGATCACGGTCTCTCACTTGCTCTCAGTAAGACGGAGATCGTGATTCTCACGAAGAAGAGGATCGACACCGTCGTCCCGTTTCGAGTGGGAAGGGAGGTGGTCACATCAACTCGTGCCGCCAAATACCTCGGGGTTATGGTGGACACCAAGTTAAGCTGGAGGGATCAGATCTTCCGTACGGCGGACAAGGCCGCTAAGGTAGTGACTTACCTTAGTAGGCTGATGGCCAATGTCGGGGGTCCCCGATCCAGCAGAAGACGTCTGTTGATGTCCGCGGTCCAGTCCGTGCTTCTTTACGGGGCAGAGGTGTGGGCAGGCGCTCTAGATAAGGAGTGCTACAGGTTGCGACTCGCCCGGGTTCAGCGTCAAGCTGCGCTCCGAGTGTGTTCCGCCTACCGGACAGTGTCCGAGCCTGCCGTCCTGGTGGTCGCCGGAGTCATCCCTGTCAAGCTCTTGGCAGGGGAGAGGAAAGCGATTTATCAGAGACAAGGCGAGATCGGCAAGGACACGGCAAGAACAGAAGAGCGCTCCCGAACCTTCCAGCAGTGGCAACACAGCTGGGAGCACGACACCCGAGGACGATGGACTGCGCGACTTATCAAGCAGGTCCAACCATGGGTGGAACGGCGGCATGGGGAGGTGGACTACTACCTGACCCAATTTTTCACAGGTCACGGCTATTTTCGGTCGTACCTGAACCGGATGGGAAAGACCGGTTCACCGGACTGCATTTATTGCCCGGGTGTTCCCGACGATGCGGAACACACATTCTTCCGCTGTCCCCGTTGGGAAGGGCCCCGCCTGGAGGCCACACAAATCTTTGGTGTATTTTCGGTGGACTCGGTCTGCCAAAAGATTTTGGAGGATGAGGGCAACTGGGATTGTTTGTCACAGTTCGTCCGGAGCATCCTCCTGGAAAAGAAAACCGATCTGGACCGCGAAGTGGCCCAGATCCCTTGATCGAGCGGCTGGATAAGGAGCGAGCCCCACGGGCGTAAGCCAAATTTAGGCCTAGCCTGACGTAATGTGACAAACAATTCCAGGTTAGATTCCTAAAGAGTAGAGGAGGTTTTTTAGTGGGTAAACCCGTTTTTTGGGGAGCCCCACACTACAGGCTGGCCACCTGTGTGCGTAATGCATTTTTCCGCCTCTCCCTCAAAAAAAAAAAAAAAAAAAAAAAAAAAAAAAAAAAAAAAAAAAAAAAAAAAAACACTACATCGTTCGATAAGAACTGTCATCTGTGGCAAGACATTATGTAATTTAAAGATAATTGACTGAAAATTCTAAATGAGTAGATCCCTATTACAATTTCAGCTTTTATCACACTTTCTCGTCTGGTAAAACATGGGAAAACACAATTTTCACTAAAATATTGTCTAAACAATGAAGAGTCCTCATATTGAACTCCACAACAAACTTCAACAGGTGTACTTTGGTGCCACACCACAAAGACCTAACCGGAGAAAAGAGGATGAAAGAAACACAGTAAAGTATATTCCTTAGAAGTTAAGAAATTGTGTTAAATACTTTTGTTAAGATTTTTCAGCGAGCGAACAATATGATAAGGATAATAATACGGATAATGGTTCTCTTTCAATGAATAATGGCGGCTTCCGTAGTAGCCAGCAACCAAGCTGTCGTTGAAAAAAACTTTTACCGGCTTATTCTTCACTTACCTTTTCAGAACTTATCTCTATACCCATGTAGCACAGTTTGTTGGCCCGACGTTGGTATTTGGTCGGACTGTTGGGGTTCTGTGGGTTGGCGTGCCAACCTTAGACCGACGTCGGCCCTCTAAAGTTTGACGTTGTTGGCCCAACACATTTATAGTTTCATCGGGCCGCAGTGGGGAAATCGTCGTGAATGACCACAATCGTTCTGTATAATTTGTTAAGTCCACGAGTGTTTTTTTTTCTGTTCCTGGTGTATTTCTGTTTTTTATTTTATGTACAAACCCGTATAACATACTGAATATAGAGTTAAAACGGCTGCGTGGAAGTAATCCGAAGCCAAGCCATTTTGGCTAAAAAAAGAATTAAAAAAAAAAAAAACATCGCCTACTGAATATTATTTTAAACAGCAAAAAATCACATCAAAGAAAAGAAAGTCCACGCGCATGCGCGCGCACCCTATTTCCCATAATGCAACAACGAAAAAGAAGCAATGTCGCCCGCCATTTCTCGCTACCCTCCATGTTGTTAGTATGTGTTGCCACGATTATTTGTTTCTAAATGATTTAATTTTGTCAGTTTGTGTGATTGTGATGTACATAACAGCATAACAAAGGTAAGAATAGCTCTGAATTACATATTATTATTTATTAATTCATTTAAATTGGGTAATTTAATCGATGTGGTTTCAACCAAGTTTAGTCAAATTACACACATGCATTACAGACAGTTAAGCTTGTTTTAACGTTGGAACTTTCTACAGATAACTTAAATAGTTTCATTCCAATGCTTGTGTGGACTTTCAATTTTTATTTTATAAGGAAGACTATCCTTATTATCAAAGTATCTCACACACATTGGAAGTCCAGCCTCTTTTGGGCTACTTAGCCAAGGCCCATTTCTAAGCCCCTGTAAACTTATAGGCTCTAAGCTTATCTGTAATAGAAATGGTGTGTATGTTTAAATTTATATATAGCCTACAAGTTTAATTAGTTCTAGTGTAGCCTATGTTTGATATTATGTTCTAGTGTCTTGGTGTTTAGTTCGGCTATAGTCCTATTAGCCTGGGCCTTCACACAATGTTCCAAGTCGTCGAATTTGATAAAAGCAGTGGTGGAGGTATAGCCATTGTGCGAGATGTCTGGCTAACACCCCGTAAAAAGGAAACATTTTGGCCACCGTACAAACTCAGCAATCAGTTCCACAGAGCCCTAATGGATGGCCAAGAACCTGATAGTACTTGGCCAACCTATAAAATATCAAGGACATTTTACATCACTGGTTAGTAGTAGTAGGCCTTAACTTATTTCTGGGTGCGATTTCATAACTGGGCTATGAATGAAAATAACTTATCGATATTGTATTGGATCAAAAATTAGGCCTAGCCTACATGGCATTTAAATAACAGCATTTAAATCAAATATACAAATTTTAGCTCAACAAAAATTGTTCTAATCCTAATCGAATTATCATAACATAAACTAATCTCCATTAATATGGAGGACCAACCTAAACCCAGGAAAGTTAAAATGTGAGAGTAAACCACACTTTAAGTGTACCGTACAATAACTTTAGTTAGGCCTGCATTGGAAACTGCCTATAATTTTTTTTTGTGTTTTTATTTTGTTATTAAATTAGATCCTATGTTATATTATACTTTTTTATGTTAATTTGGAAATAAAAAACTAAACAAAATAGGGGTATCAGTTACAGTGAGATCTTTCTTGTTATTTAAGTAGGCCTACGTGTTAAATTGATATAATACGATAGATATACCGAACGGATCGATTGATATTTTCGATAGTATTTTAGCTCAGTTATGAAACTGCACCCACTTTTTTGCATTTTAACCTAGCTTATTAATGTTTACAATATTAAAATCTCAAAACTGAAATGGTCCTTTTATAGTTAAACCTAGCCTATGGAATGGTAACGTAGTAATTATTGTTCCGTATCTTGGCCGAATTAAAAGTATAAAACGTTGGTTTCCCTAGAAACTGCTTTAAAGTAAAAATTTTTAGAGGCTTGATTTTTTTTTTTTTTTAATGTCAATTGTCACTGGAAAAAAAACCCAAAAGATACCTAACATTTTTAGAGCTAACTTAAGGCCTAAAGCTTATATTGAATTTTTCAAATTAACTTATTTATTTATTTACAGTATTTTTTTTTTTTTTAATACTTAGTTGCGGTATGCTCAATGTTTCACGTTGAATGCAAATATAAGTTACATTTCGGGTATGACTATTATTTCATTCGGAAAATGTTGATTTCGGCCGGAAACATCGGGAAGCCAGTTAAGCATGGTGTCTACTGAACTCAAAACTCCAGTACATTTAATAGTCAATAGTCAGTACATTTAGGCCTAAATAAGGACATCTAAAATAGTTTTTTACGATGTTTACAAAAATAATTGACTGTTTGTTATCGGTTTGTAGTTGGAATAAAACAGTTAAGTTAATCAATAAACAAAAGATAAAAACTCTACCTTTTGAATTTTATCAATATTCTTACAGAGGAACCGAAGAACAAAAGAGTGTATGCACTTATTAACTAGGGGTAAAACCGTGTAAGCTTGAACATAAGTTGGTAACGGACTAAATAGAACACTTGACTTTAACATCCATAGGGTTGTACAGTAAAAACTTAATCTTTAATAATGTAGAAAAATGTTCATGGTATTAGTAAACAAGAACTAAATCAAAAGAAGCTAGGCCAAATGAATGTTTTACCAATTAAATTAAAGATAATCCTCTAACACACAAAATTTGTATAAACAGTTCAATAAATGAAATTTTTTTTTGATAGGCCTAGTTTAAATAAAATTTACTTTAGGCCTAAATAAAATTTGAGAACCAATCAATAAAGGCATATATAAGATAAAGTTGTTTAGTATATGTTCATGTTATAAGGCACATGAATGCAGCTTGCCAAGTGCTTTTTAAATTAGTAACAAAGAGATTTTATGACGTAGCACTATAAATGTATATATCATATGAAAGTAGATAAAATGGACTATCTAAAAATAAAAAAAATATTACTCTTACTTATTGTTAACAAAATTAGGCTATAGTTTAAAAATTAAATTACAAAAATTGTTAATGTAACTTTGCTCTTCCCTAAAATAATTTTAGACACACATAATCAAAATTCCAAGATAAATTTTGTTTAGAATTTTATGCAGTTTAAGAAAATATATAATTAATATGCTAGATGAATTTGAAAAGAAGTACCTATGTTGAATTAAACCAAATATGTTCTAAGGTAGGCTACTTACCGTAATCCCATAAGAAGACATGTAAAATTAAGCTATGAATATTACACTAATTCCTACCCATATTTATGGCTATAAACTCGATAACACAGCCTAATAATATATTCCAATAATGTAAATTAACAGTATTAGTAACACTCTTTATCATTTATAACCTTAAAACAATTGGTATAATACGTGTATGTATTTCATTGTTTACAAAGTTAGGAAATGGTAACAGTTTATCCTAGACGTTTCATTGCATATTACAAACAACCAACCACGTTCCGCCATTTGAAATGGCTGATTTTTGATAGCTTAGAATCTCAGTGGTGTCGCATTCACGGGTCTGTTTTTGTCATTCACTATCAAGTTATCAAGTTTTTGAACCGTCGAAAAATCTAGGCCTACAGTTTTTAATAGCATAGGTCCAGGCCTAACTCTAGTTGATCAACTGAATTATTGGTTTTAAAATGTTTTAGATAATTTATTGAAAGCTCGAGAGAAAGAAAAGTTAGCTGTGGAGGATTCGGACGTGCAGACTGACGGGGGAACAGGAGAGCGAAAAAGAAAAAGAATACCAAAAAAAAATTTTTCATTTGGTGAAGAGGATGACGACGACGACGATGATGATGATATCAGACACAAAAGAAGAAATACTGGAAATAGAAAATCAAGTATACGAAGACGTATTATTTGTGATAGCAGTGAGGAAGAGAATGTTAATAGTGATTTGGACATTTCAAACAAAGATGCATCACCTGCTTTAAAGGCTAAAAGCCTAATTGATGCATTGCCTACCTACATTTCCAGCCAAGGTAAGTCATCTTTTTATCTTAAAAAGTAAATTAATAAAAATAGGCTATTGTTTATTTTCCAAAATTCAAAAAAGGTATTCTTATTCGAACACCCAATTTTCACCTGACCCTGGGATTTAAGACTCAATAAAACTTGATTTGCCATTAGATACAGTTTGTACGATAGGCTCGTCATACAATAATTAGTTACTAGGCTAATACTAAAATAAATACAAACACAAGCCATGCATGTTCAGAATGCAAGTCCGTGCAGTGAAAAAACAATGAGAAAAAAATCATTTCCATGCACAAGCAAGCAAACAAAATCAAACTTGTCAAAAGGAGAAAAGTGAATCATACTTGAGCAACATTACCTTGTGTGTGGGAAATTGTGGGGTTATTAGTGGTGTTTGAACTTGTTCACCAATTTATCCTTAATTACTAATTTTGTCTGTTGTTTGTCTTCAATTTTTTAAATTTTAAATTTTTAAATTGTTTGTTTCTGGGATGAGTTGTCACACAAACTAAGTTAGGTACTTTAGGATTTACAGCCAAAACCAAGCTGATATTTGTTTATATCTGCCAAAAATTAAGATGGCATATGGTTCATATCTCTAATTGGCATTTTTTAAGTAGGCCTATATGAAAAAGGCTTGATAACAATTAGTAAAAATTAGTCAAACTCAGGCTATATAAGGCCACTGTTAGTAGTTAGACTCAAACATTTAAAATTCAGTCGTCCCACTCAGTGTAAACACAGGCCTATTGAAAATGTATAATTTCTTCATATCCGGCTGCTTATCCCAGTAATAAAAGAATTACATCCTTATAGAGTACCATATTTGGATTCTTTTTCTTTGTATTGTTAAGTCTTAGAGTGCCTTTTTTTGTATAATATTTACAAAAAGTAGTCAGATCCAGAATACTATCAAACACGAATGTGTCTTTCAGATATAAATGTTTCCCACGCTTGTCTTTTAATTCCTCGGAGTGCTAATTTGCCTCGTACCCAACAAAGCACAACATGTTCTTACAATATCTAGGCCCTATTAAAAGAATGCCATTATTTTTGTGACTGAGATACTGGCTCTGTAATATTAGGGGAGTTTTTGGATAGTTCGGGTTTAGTTTGAAAGCCCTTATAATATCTAGATGTGTCTATTCAGGGTCTTAACTTAGCATGCACAACGAAAAGATGTTGAGGAGACCTTTCAGTGCTGTTTTGTCTCATTTAAATACAGTGAACATCTGGTTGTAGGCTACTGCAACTTATTTAATGCAAAGCATATTAAACTTGTGGTTTAATAAAATTAATTAAATTATCATAGGCTAACTGATTCATATAAAGAAGTTCTTCTTAGTGGATTAATTACTAAAAAAAAAAATCTTCAAACATCCAATAAATTGAAAATTAATAAGTTTTTTCTAGAAAATATTTCACTTATTTTATATTTGGATACTTCCATTTTAAAATTAGAAATTAACTAATGCGTGGCAATCTTATGTTTTGGTGATAAAAGTTGGATATTGCATTATTTATGAAATATATTCAAAAGTAGCTTACTGTATGTGTTTTCCAGATAAAAATGTTCACCGCCAAATGTCTCTTGAACCTTGTAATGAAGTAGGCCTATCAGTATCTCAGTCGGCAGACCTGACCTCATCTCAATCTCAAGATTCACACTGTTCAAAGAGTAAGTAAAAAAAAAATACCCACGTCGCAGCAGACCTGCGTACTCGGGAATTTCCCTAACATATTTATGATAATTCGGATTTAGTTGGAAAGCCCTTTTAATGTCTAGATGTATCTATTCATGGTCTTAACTTGACGCAACGAAAAACTGTTGAGGATACCTTACTGTACCGTTTTGTCTCATTTAAATACATTGAACAGCTGGTTGTAAGTAATTTAGTGCAAATCATGTTAAACTTATGGTTTACTAATATTAATTAAATTAACTAATTTATTTTGAGAAGCTCTTCTTATTGGAATAATCATTAATTCTTAAACAAAAATCCTCAAACATCCAATAAATTGAAAATTAATTATATTTTGTATATAAAATACTTCATTTATTTTATATTTGAATATTTTCATTTTAAAATTAGAAATTAACTAATCCATGGCAATCTTATGTTTTGGTGATAAAATTGGATATTGCATTGTTTATAAAATATATTCAAAAGTAGCCTATGTGTTTTCCAGATAAAAATGTACCTCGCCAAATGTCTCTTGAACCTTGTAATGAAGTAGGCCTATCAGTATCTCAGTCGGCAGACCTGACCTCATCTCAATCTCAAGATTCACACTGTTCAAAGAGTAAGTAAAAAAAAAATACCCACGTCGCAGCAGACCTGCGTACTCGGGAATTTCCCGAACATATTTATGATAATTCGGATTTAGTTGGAAAGCCCTTTTAATGTCTAGATGTATCTATTCATGGTCTTAACTTGACGCAACGAAAAACTGTTGAGGATACCTTACTGTACCGTTTTGTCTCATTTAAATACATTGAACAGCTGGTTGTAAGTAATTTAGTGCAAATCATGTTAAACTTATGGTTTACTAATATTAATTAAATTAACTAATTTATTTTGAGAAGCTCTTCTTATTGGAATAATCATTAATTCTTAAACAAAAATCCTCAAACATCCAATAAATTGAAAATTAATTATATTTTGTATATAAAATACTTCATTTATTTTATATTTGAATATTTTCATTTTAAAATTAGAAATTAACTAATGCATGGCAATCTTATGTTTTGGTGATAAAATTGGATATTGCATTATTTATAAAATATATTCAAAAGTAGCCTATGTGTTTTCCAGATAAAAATGTTCACCGCCAAATGTCTCTTGAACCTTGTAATGAAGTAGGCCTATCAGTATCTCAGTCGGCAGACCTGACCTCATCTCAATCTCAAGATTCACACTGTTCAAAGAGTAAGTAAAAAAAATACCCACATCGCTGCAGACCTGCATACTCGGGAATTTCCCAAACATATATATGATAATTCGGATTTGGAAAGCCCTTTTAATGTCTAGATGTATCTATTCATGGTCTTAACTTGACGCAACAAAAAACTGTTGAGGATACCTTACTGTACTGTTTTGTCTCATTTAAATACATTGAACAGCTGGTTGTACTGAAAGTAATTTAGTGCAAATCATGTTAAACTTATGGTTTACTAAAATTAATTAAATTAACTAATTTATTTTGACAAGCTCTTCTTATTGGAATAATCACTAATTTTTAAACAAAAATCTTCAAACATCCAATAAATTGAAAATTTATTAAATTTTTTACATAAAATATTTCACTTATTTTATATTTGAATATTTTCAATTTAAAATTAGAAAATAACTAATGCATGGCAATCTTATGTTTTGGTGATAAAATTGGATATTGCATTATTTATAAAATATATTCAAAAGTAGCCTATGTGTTTTCCAGATAAAAATGTTCACCGCCAAATGTCTCTTGAACCTTGTAATGAAGTAGGCCTATCAGTATCTCAGTCGGCAGACCTGACCTCATCTCGATCTCAAGATTCACACTGTCCAAAGAGTAAGTAAAAAAATACCCACGTCGCAGCAGACCTGCGTGTTCAGGGAATTTCCAAACATATTTTTTTTCATTATCAAAGAAATTTGTGGTTATATAATTACCAATTTTTAAAAGGAATATAATATATTTAATGGCTTTATATGTCATCTCAGTTGATTATTGTTATTTAATAAATAATATATTATCTTTTATATTGTAATTGATTATTTTTTACAGTAGTAAAAAGCATATCAAAAGCTGCCATATAAATGGAGTTATCTGTTAACAATTTTCAAAACAAACATTCCAAATTACACAAATGCAGAAGACAGCTGATCAGCTGATGAAGAATAGATACCTTATCGTTCCCATCTCTCTCCCATTAAACACTTAATTTCCATGAGAATACCATGGGATTTAACATGAAGGTTTGCTGCCATCTACGGTTTTTTATCAATTAGTACCAGGGGGACCGAGCTTAAGCTCGGTAAAATTATTACTTTCGTTTCTCACACAAAGCTCGTTCGCTCCGCTCACTCGCCAGGCGGAAGGTTTGCTGCACATTGGTATGATTTTCCTAAAACCACAGGTTAAAGATGTAACACATTGGTTTATTTTATCTACAGTTATCAGCTGATTTTTGTTCAGTTAAAAAATTTCCATAAGGATAACATGGGATCTTTGAAGGGCTCTAGCGCGAAAACCGGATTTTTCCCAGCTATGGGACCAGCTCCAATCGATTTCTGGTGGCCAAAACCCCCATATTCCAAAATTTGAAGGAAATCGTCGGAGCCGTTTTTGAGATAATTGTGCAAGCAAACAAACAAGCAAACATTGCTCGTATAAGAGTATAGGATTATTAGTTGCTCCCCACCTAATGAAGGTCCATAAAAAATGTTTTTAAGATATGATGATAAATAAGTGATATATAACTTTTTCAAGATTGGCCCATAAGAAAAACACGGGAAACTTGATTTGAATTTTCTCCATAATCAGTTAAGGTATTTTAATGATTTGATAACATTTTTTAAGTTCTTTGGAATAGGTTAGGTTAAAATTGTAAAATATTAAAAATAAGGGCCTAAGTGTACAAAATGCCAAATACCCACTTTTAAGCCACTTAGAATCCCATAAAACCCTGTTCCTATGATCCGATCATGCTGCAAAGATCATCCGATGCAAAAATATATTGGTTTGCTAATTGTATTAATATGATATACACAGATGTTAGATTTTCACAAAGTCACAATGGCTAGCCACAATAATTACAGTAATATTTTTCGGCTAGTTATAATTTAAAGCCGGAGCAAAGCAAGGCTTGTTGAGATATGAAAAAAATATTTTCAATTAATAAATAAAATTTTGTTATTCAGGTCTTGAAGTTATTGCAAAGCATCTAGCCTCAATTGAAAAGAGACTGGCAGATCTGTATTCCAACCAGCAATTGTTGATGGCACATTTTCTTCCATCATCAGGACCTTATCCTACACCTGGCACCCCAGTCAATACAGTAAACATTGGTGGCTCGCTCATCCCAAATCATATAACTCTGCCTTGTAAAAGTCATGAAGATTTAGAAAAACTTGAGACTTGGTTGGAAAAAGAGGACAGTCAAAAAGTCTTGGTATGTTAGAATTTTACAATTCACTGTTCTAATACATAAATTTTCCTTCAGCGTATGTCCAAATATGTCATAGTATTATTAATGTAGGATAATCATTTTGTAAAAATTGGTTCATTTTAAAAATCTGGGTCTATGTCGCTATGTATTAGCTATGAATTTGCTGTTACTTTGGCATTAATATTATGTTATGAAAAACATTTGGTGGTAGGTATTATTGCTCAACAATCATTTTCTGATTTTAGTTTTGAATATAATAAACGGTATCAGATAACTGACACATACTTTCTCCCAACAATATAAAAAAATGTGTTAAAAGCTTTAAACATTAATGTCTTGATGACTCCGTCGGATAGCTACCAGCTGAGCAGTGCGAGCTTGACCCTACGCGCATCTGTGACTTTTAACAACTTAAAACAACTTTTTTGGACTCAGGGGGAACCTAAATGGATAAATCCACCAACAACTCAAATTCGAAAATTTTGACTAAAACAATACTTTCTCCATATACAGTGGTATAAGGGGAGAAAGTAAAAAAGTGTCAAAAACGGGATAACGGGCTGTAATCATGGTTGTAAGTTGTATGCTGATTTATTAATTTGGAACTGCATAAGTTTAATTTTTTATGCTTTATTTGACGAAATCAATCTCATTGTAAAATTATCAACGTAAACATAGAAAACACACTTTTAAAATTGCGATAGGGTCTGTTACGATTTTGGTTTAGGGCTTTCTAGGTTTAGGTTTATAAGTTATTAATTTTTTTTATTTCCTATGGCTATGAAATTTTACTTAAAAAATTGCAAAGCCCTATGTAAATAATCGATATTGAACTGTGCAATTCCCTCAATCGTTGTACGTTTCTTTTAAACTAATCACCAATTTTTTTTGTAAAAAGTCCCCACAAATCCCTGATTTTTACTTTTGAGATATAGTAGACACACTCTTTAAGTCTTGGTCACAGAGTGTTTTCAAGATAAATGGTATGGTTTGGCTTTATTAAAAATATATAAATCCAAACTCGTTTTTATCCATTTACACTATTTTACCTAATGGAACCATAGGTCTAGAGGAGATATTTGGTTGGAAAATAGTTTATAACTTACATCTTATAACTCCTCCATGAGAAAAAACTTCATGGCTTCGCAACAAACATTGCCAAAGTTCCCACGGTCATAAAATGGAGGAAATGTATGTTTACCCCAAGTAAGAGATGAAAACTCTAGGTAGATGTTCTATATTTTTTCTCACTTTCAACAAGTCTCCTACAGTACACTGATTTCTACCTATAGTGGAACATGGTTAAACAGCTGATACTTATTTTCAGGAGAAAACATTGTATTTACGTGGTGGCAAAAAAATTAAAGATTCTGTGCCACGAATGCTTGAAGTGCTCTTCTCCAATGATTTTGCCACCCAGTGTAATTGGACGGGGAAAAATAACAAGCGGCCACTAAAAGACCTCAAAATTAACAAAATCATCTCGAGTAAGTATTACAGTCTTTTGAAAGATAGATATATTACTTATAAATTTTTTTCCTGATTAAAATGATTGATCTTTAGTGGTGAAAGACTGATTGGATATCTCTATGGTAAAGAAGAAGCTGGTAATACTCAGGTATTACCAAGGTAGTTCAATTTCACCACAAAGTTGCTAAATTTGATTCCTTGATACCAGAGCCCAACTGACTGTCATTGGTGACTAATTAATGACACTTTATATGTGGAATGCCACACCTCACACGCTTTCATCTTACATTTATTCACTGATATTTGCTCATGTCTTTACGAATGGCATAATGATAATAATAAATTTATTCCTCCGACAAAGTTTCACATTGTGTGGGAATTTACAAAACAAATTTCAAGTTTTTGCACTTATTCACAATTTTACAAATTTTCATTTAATTACAATTTCATCTACTCATTTTATCTAAACTTTTTCTTCATTTTAAACTTATTTTAAATTTTTCTTATTTCTTCTTCCTTCCTTCTTATTTCTTCTTTCTTCGTCCTTCATTATTTTTAATTAGTTTATGTTTAATTTATTAATGGTCTGCTGCTCTATACGTTTGACATTTTAACTCTACCTTCCTTATTAGATAAATAAAAATACCCTCGTCGCAGCAGATCTGTGTATTCAGGGAATTTCCAAATGAATTTGTGATTTTGTATTTTCCCCATAAACACCATAGGAATGAGTGTAGGTTAACTACCATAGAATGTTGTTACACAGTGTTAGTTGTTAGGAAATATAATGGTTAGGTAAGGTAATGAATGCAGCACCCTTCAGTCTGGCGAGTGAGCGAAGCGAACGAGCTCGTCTTAAAAAGGAAGAGGGCGAGCGAGCGGAGCGAACGAGCTTTGTGTGATAAACAAAAGTAATAATTTTACCGAGCATAAGCTCGGTCTCCCTGGTATTTTTGTACAAACCTAACCCTATACTGTATAACAAATAATTTTTTTCTCTGTGTCAAATCTCTTGTGTTTTTGTGTCCTTGCAATGTGCAGTGTTTTATTATTATTAGGCCTATTCTTATTTTTTTGCTTTTGTTATTCCAGTAAAAAAAAAAAAAAACGCTTTGCATTTTAGACTAGTCTCAAAAATAGTAGTGTGGCATACGTCTCAAAAAAATTATTTAAACAACATGAAATAATGCCATCACCAACAATGAACTTAAAAAAAGATCAATCTGTGGAAAAGGTGTATTTTAGAATATGGGATTTGACTTGTTTTTACAAATTGTACTCTGTGTTATTTTTTCCAGTAAACCATTTTTAAACTGTTTTAGATGCCGTTAGAAGAAACCACTTGACTTCAACTGCGACAGACTTTGATATCACCACCACGGTTAGAAGCTGGTTTAGGTACACTAAGGATAGAGATGGAGGAAGAGAACGAAGGCGTAAAGAACCTCGAGGGTCAACTGTCCCAGCCCCTGACAACCAACAAGCGTAAAAAAAGAACAACAGAAAATTCAAGGCAAGATCGGAGAAAGTTGGCTAAATTAACTAAAGACGTTATCAATGAATTTAAGACTGCAAATTTCTCTTCTTCATCATATTTTAGTGAAGTTTCAAGTAGTTTAACTAGTGACAGTACTCAACCTGTAGATAGGACTACATTACTTTGTAACAACGAACCTAACTTAATTAACAGTAATTTTAGTTTTTCTATCTCAAATCCAAATTGTTGTAGGCCTAGTGAAAGTTGTTCTTCAAGTTCTTGTGCAAGCAATAACAGTAGCAGTTTATCATCTGATGAGTCCGACACACCTCATTCTCTAGCTAAAGACTTACTAACATGGTCTGATAAACACAACATTACTAATTCTGCAATCACTGATCTACTACATATTTTAAAACCAATTGATCCTTCTCTGCCTTTGGATTCCAGAACACTTAAAGAAACACCCAGAGTAGTTAATATTCAAAGTTGTTGCGGCGGTCAATTTGTTTACTTTGGCATTGAAAATAACATTATCAACAAAGCTTCAAGCGGCATTGTTACGGATGTTCACAGATATCCTATTATTGAACAAATTAAAACCAGTTTAAATGATTGTGATATTGTAACACTTTCAGTAAATGTTGATGGTCTGCCCCTAAATAAAAGTAACACACTAAGTTTTTGGCCAGTTTTGGGTGTGTTAGACCAAGCTATTGATAAGACTCCTTTTATTATAGCAGTTTTTCAAGGAGAAGCTAAGCCTAATAGTTCAAATGATTTTTTTCGTATGTTTGTCAATGAATGTATTGAGTTGGAGCAAAGAGGTGTGATTATTAATGGTAAGAGTTACCAATTTAGAATAAGTTGCTTAATTGCAGATGCCCCTGCAAGGGCATTTTGTAAATGTACTGTATCACATAATTCACTCAATGGCTGTGAGAAATGTGTTCAACGGGGTATTTGGTATGGTCGTACTACATGGCCATACAAGTCGCAAATAACTTTAAGAAATGATAACAATTTTGCGAATTGTTTTTATGAAAATCATCAACAAGGCCTTTCTGTTTTAACAGAATTAAATATAGGTTTGATAAGTCAGGTGCCACTAGACTATATGCACCTTGTTTGCCTTGGAACCATGAAAAGACTTGTTAGAGTTTGGGTTGATAAAGGGTGCAAAGATGTGAAGTTAAGATCGTCATCTATACAAGAATTGTCAGATAGGTTAATAATTATTGCACAAAACATGCCTCAGGAGTTTTCTCGGAAGCCTAGAGCAGTAAAGCATTATAAGTTTTGGAAAGCTACTGAATTCAGGGCTTTCCTTTTATATTTTGGACCTGTAGTTTTGCAAGGTATATTACCTGAACATTTGTATTGTCATTTTCTCCTTCTTCATGTTTCTATCTATTTGTTATGTAACAATGAGTTGAGCAGACAAGTAACGTCACAGACCTATGCCAATAATTTACTTCATTGCTTTGTTCGTTTCACAGAGCATTTTTATGGAAGAGAGTTAATGTTATATAACTGCCATAATTTGTTACATTTGGTTCAAGATGTAGTAAATTTTGGTCCATTGGATAACTTTTCAGCTTTTCCTTTTGAAAACTATATGAAATGTATAAAAAGAATGGTGCGAGGACCGAGTAATCCTCTTCAACAAGTAGCAAAAAGAATTGGTGAAAAGAAGATTGATAAAAAGGTTTTTAAAAAGGAAAGATCTGTAGAAGTTGGTCAACATGGTCAAATTAAATCAGTTCCTTTCAATGACTGTGTACTAGGGATAAAACGCCCTAACAACTGTTATCTTACCAATGATGATAATGTTGTTCTAAAATGAAGGTTGTAGTACCAGAGGTTATGTTCTGAAATGCAGGGCATTCTCGTTAAAAGATAATTTCTATTCAAACCCCCTAAAAAGCAGCAAGTTAAATATTTTTAAGGTAAGCAACCTTGTCAGTTTTCATACAATTACTGAACAAAATTTGAAAACTAAATGTGTTCTCTTACCTAGCTTTGTTGATGATGACCATTATGTGTGTATACCTCTGTGTAACCCTAAGTGTTTTTTTTAGCTAATTTGGTTCTATTAGTCATTGTTTTATAGTTAAATCCCAATTAAATGAACCGGCAAAGTTGTTTCAATTAATTTAAATGTTCAGATGGTTGATATTATTGAGGTTAGTTTGGTTATAAAATATGTATAATACATTTCATATTTCTTAATAACAAATGTTTATTGTAAAACGGTTGCGAATGAAAATTATTTTTCTTTTAAAATAATTTTGTTTTGTACTGTTTGGCAGCTTTTTTGGGGCAGCCAGATTAATAATTAACGGTCAGTCTCAGGGCCAAGCCACTCTGAGCGATTTTTTCTCGCAGACACTGCCCTAATTTATAAATCAAATTCTGTTTGATCACTAAAAGGGGCCAGATATTTTTTATAGCCATTAACATTATTTGTAAACTGAATTGCCTTCTTTAAAAAATAAGAATAATTGAAATCCTTAAAGTAGATTTCTCACAATTTTTGTTAACTACTTATAAGAATATGAATTCTATGGAATAGCTGCTCAATGCACCGACCGTAATTATTTTAAAATGGAAAAATCGATTAGTGTTGTTTGGCTCTCAAGACACATCTGGGCCTGCTCATTTCAGTATTTTACTACTGTATAGTCTTACAGCTGATTTTATTTATGTCGTATTTGATTTTATGTAATATTTCTGTTAATTTCAATACAAATATTTAAAACTAACATTTGTATTACTTACTACACCCAACCTTTGCAGATTGGACACAGAGGCAGTTATAGGAATTTCATGAGAAGGGGGCGCACTAATATACGGACAAAACTATACTGGTTTCCGTGCGAAAATATTGTTCTTAAATTAAAGTGGAAATCACAGATTACCACACAATTTTTAATGCATTTCGGCTATATTTGTTTGGTAAATACCCATATAATCGCACTAGAGTATGTATTCTGGAGTTATTTAATAGAGAATGCAGAATGTTTTAATTCTGGAATGTCTTCACAAGCTCTTGAGCCATAATAATAGCTCAATTTCATAAGTGTATAACAAACCATATACAAAATACTTTTAGATGAATTACACGAACTGGCTTTTTAGATTGATTTAAAAATGTTCATTGTTCATGTAAATGTTCATTGATTTATGAAAGAAATAGAAAACCTATTAATTAATTTATGCCTCGCAAATTAGTACAACAAACTGAACTGAATTATCAAGGGATGGATTGCATATTATCTCACAATAAATATATTACAACTAAAAAAATTATTTTACAAATATTTAAAATTTTTATGTTTTAAATATATGAATATGAAAATAAACAAAATATATATGTTGATTTATGCACTCTCACTACAATGTAAACTTAACTCTTCTATACTTTGACATAGCGAACCAATCTATGATACAATTAGGGATGTCAATCCTGGGCCGAAATTCCGATCCCAGGATGACATCCCTAGATACAACCATGGCAATGCCCAGTCGAGCAGCCGTAGTGGAAGGGAATGTTCTGTTAGCATCGCTTATGATCATAGGCAGCAGAATTCTCCTCCGGACATTCATAATTAAGTGGAATGGAAATATTGTAAATTAGTGTTGGTTTTTATTAGTTGACTAATTTCATGCAGGAATCTGGTCTTCGGCTGCGGTTTCATAACGGGTAAAAGTGAGCGACTGGCAGGATCCGATCTTGGGTGGACTTCTACTTAGTACTTAAATATCAGGTTTGCAAAGTTTACAAAAGTTAATTGGAGAAGTATTTTTCATTTTCAAGTTTTTAATAATAATCATCCATAAATAATTCTTTTCTGACCTATTGTATTTAAGATTTTTTCATTTGGTAGCTTAATTTAAAACTGCTTATTGTGCATTTGATTTTGGAATTATTAGTTGACTACTATTTACTAATTTATTTTGTAAAAAATTGCCAATTACAAAATTTAATTTTTAATTTACAAGGATTTTTTAATGGGTTTGTTGGGCCATAATTGACTGAACGGAGGGACACTGTTGGGAATTGGTGGGTGGGGGGCCAACGTTGGGGATTGGTGGGTTAAGGCAATAAAGAAGTAATTAAAAAGTTTTCCATATTAAAGTGACAAAGGTTACGTTACATTTTTGCCTAAAAATAACTATAGTCGGGCAATTGTTTGTTGGCCCTTAATTGGCAAATAACTGTTGGGCCAACAAAGGGGAATGGTGGGTTGGGCCAATGATGGGAAGGTGGACATCCCAACCGTGGACCCACCGTTGGCGACAACCTGTGGGCCAACGGTGGCCCACCTGTTTTGTGCTACATGGGTATTAGAAAGGCTTCCTTTAAAGTGTTTTTGTGGAGTTCTACAGAGTTTTGAAAGAAATCGACTGCGCTTCTTCCAGATAATTTAACCCCAACTCATTGACTAGTTTTGTGTAATTAATTTATTAAAAGGAGGGAAAAGTTTGAATACTGTCGGATATTTTTAATATAACGTATTAAACAATCATATATCTTTTGTAAACGCAAAATCGGGAAGGAAACTATGTTAAAAAGCGATTATACTTACTGAAATCACCCATCTTGGAGCCTTTTGAAAATATTATATTCAAGCTTTGATACAAAATAGTCTTCACTACTCGAGTAGAGTGCAATGACGCAAATTTAAGTGGAAAACAGATTGGAAAAACGCCAGCTGATTACACAAATAAAACGTTCTTTACATTCAATCTACTATATATTTGTCAAATACCACTCACTCACGTATCAGAGTATCTCCAAAACTATAAGGCCTAAAGGGTTAATACTTGGCATGTATGTTCATCTTTGCTCAAAAACGCTCACTAAGAAACGGTTTTACAAAATTCCGTCAGGGCTCCGCCCTACACGACTTGAAAATTTGGTTACAATGTTATTCTTATGGGGGATTTTTAATACAAATCAAAGCGACAACGAATCTCCAAAACTAGCCAACCTGAAAGGTTGAAATTTGGTATAGACGTTCCTTTCTATCCATTGATGCTCACTAAGAAACGGTTTTACGAAATTCCTGTAGGGCTTCGACCCACACGACTTCAAAATTTCGTTACAATGTTATTCTTATGGAGCACTTAAAGTACGAATCTAGGAAACAACGAATCTCCAAAACTATAGGACCTACAGGGTTGAAATTTGGAATGGATGTTCCTCTTTGCCTATAGGTGCTCACTAAGAAATGGTTTTGCGAAATTCCTTCGGGGCTCCGCCCCACATGACTTCAAATATTTGATGTAATTATCTGTTGAAGATTCAAAGCTATCAGCTGTTAGCGAAATGATACATTTAAAGGATGACATAACCATATGACAATATTTTTATCTTTGTAAACAATTTAACTGGTGTAAAAATGTTTAGAGTTAGAGTTTAGGTTAGGTTCGGTTTAATCTACTTTGTCAAATACCACTCACTCAGTATCGTCGAATCTTTACAACCATAGGGTATAGCGGGTTGAAATTAGCCATGGACGTTCCTCTGTGTTAAAAAATGCTCACTAAGAAACGGTTTTACAAAATTCTTTCAGGTCTCTACCCCACAGGACTTCAAAATTTCCATTTAATATTATTCTTTTGGCCAATATTTTATACAAATCAAGGCCACAACGAATCTGAAAAACTATAGGACCTACGATGTTAAAATTTGGCATGGGCGTTCTTCTTTGATCATAGATGCTCACTAAGAAACGGTTTTGCAAAATTCCATCAGGGTTCCGCCACATAGGACTTAAAAATTTCTATCTAATGTTATTCATAGCTAATTGTTAGTTTTGAATCTAGGAAACAACGAATCTGAAAAACTATAGGACCTATGATGATGAAATTTGACGTGGACGTTCCTCTCTGCTCACATGTACGTGCTCACTACGAAAGTGTTTTGCCAAATTCATCAGGGCTCTGCCACACACGATTTCAATTTTGGTCTAATGTTATTCTTATGGCCAATATGAATCTAGGGAATAACGAGTATGAAAAGCCAGATGAAATAAGGGGTTGAAATTTGAAATGGAAGATACACTTTGCACATAGGTGCTCACTAAGAATCGCTTTTGTAAAGCATCTTTAGGGCTTCGCCCCACGGGACAAAAAATTACTTTTCCGGCCTACAGGGTTGAATTTTGGCATGGACGTTCCTCTTTGCTCATAGGTGCTCACTAAGAAACGCTTTCACAAAAATCCCTTCAGGGCTCCACCCCACAAGTCTTCGAAATTTCAAAATAATGTTACAATTAGGGCCAATTACAATACGAATTAAAAGAAACAACGAATCTATAAACTATATAGGGCCTACGGGGTTGAAATTTGGAATCTCTTTGGTCATAGGTGCTCAATAAAAAGTTGTTTACACATTTCCTTCAGGGCTCTGCCCCAAATAACCTCAAAATTACTATAGAGCCTACAGGGTTATTTTTTTGCATAGACATAAGTATTTACTAAAATACTAGATACTGGAGAGGAACTAATAAAAATCCTCGAAGGACCTGAGGTAAACTATTAAAAATAAATTAAGACCTTGAAAAGAGAGATGAGATGGAGGTATATTCAAAACAATAATAAAGAATGTAATAAACAATGACATGTGAGTTAAAATACAAATATTGTAAAGATATGACAATGAAAGTAAATTTTTAAAATAATGGGGTGTGATTTGCTTCATGTATTACTGTATATAAATTGAACCAATACGGTTTTGGAAATATAGTTTTTGAAGTCCTTTTGTGCTCTACCCCACTGGTCTTAAAAATTACTCTATGGCCTACTGGGTTAAATTTGCCATTGATGTTCCTCTTTGGTCATGGCACATAAAAAGGAACATTTTTCTGTGGTCATGGGCATTCACTAAGAAACGATTTTGCGAATTTTTTTGGGCTCCGCCCCACAGAACCTTTAGGTTACCATAGATCCTACGGGTTAAAATTTGACGAGGACATTTCTCTTCACTCAAATGTACAAAGAAACGGATTTTAATATATAGTTTTTTAACTCCTTAAGGGCTCCGCCCCTCAGGACTTAGAAACGGTCGTTCATCATTTGCGTACTTTTTAATCCTTCTGTAAAATATTTCGAAGGGTCGCCTAATCCCCTTGCATCATTTGCGCACTCTCCCGTCCAGGTAACCTCAGCCTGTCGACAACAATTCGCAAACAGTCGTCCCCCACACATACCATTGGACGGCAACACATGTGTATCGAACATTCATGAATAATTTAAGTTTGTAATGTATAAACCTTTTTTGTAATACATCGAGTGTTTACTTATTTTACTTTCAATGGTTGGTGAGGATTGTATTACTGCAAATGCTCAGGCTGAAATGTTTTGTACGAATTGTTTCTATGGCAAGTTTGCCTCTATTCTAACTGTAGATAGCAGCCTCTCCTATACTAACTCCTCAGAATAAAACTACTCATAAAATTCACTGTTGCAATAGAAACAAACTACAAATGGTAAACATGAAATCCAAACCATTTGAACACGGACATGAGTTTTCAATAACTTTGTAAATAAAAATAATGCCGCTTCCACCACTCTGCAGTGCGCAAACGATGCATATAACTGAGAGCCCCCTGGAGCTCGATGCGCAAAACAAGCATCCCTTCTACCTGGCTCTCCGCATGATGCGCATTTGAAATTTGACATGGATGTACCTCTTTGCTCATAAGAAGTCACTAAGAAATTATTTTGGAAATATAGTTTTTTAAAAGCTTTAGGGCTCTGCCCTACTGGACTTGAAAATTACTCTACGGCCTACGGGGTAGGAAATTGACATGGACGTTTTTCTTTACTCATGGACATTTACTAGGAAACGATTTTGCAAATTTCCTTTAGGGCTCCACTCCACCGAACCTTTAAGTCACCATAGATTCTACGGGGTGAAAATTTGACGTGAAAAGTCCTTTAGGGCTCCAACCCACTGGACTTATAATTATTCTATGACCTATGGGGTTAATATTTGAAATGGATGTTCCTCTTTGCTCATAGGAAGTCACCAAGAAACGGTTTTGGAATTATAGTTTTTGAAACCCTTTAGGGCGCCCCACTGGACTTAAAAATTACTCTATGGCCTACGGGGTTAATATTTGACACGATCGTTCCTCTTTGCTCATAGGCGCCCCGCTTATGCTATTTCAATATATTAATCTTAATTTATAATTTAAAGAAGAAGATTTCGTAGGTCTTAAAAGAGATTAAAAAACAAATTTAACACGGGCGAAGCCGTGTCGGGCAACAGCTAGTCTGTATATAAAATGAAATAGATATATTAGTGATATATTCTAAACTGAAACTAATCCAAATAAGTTAATTTTCTTTTTTTCAAAATTAACATGAATTAGGTTTGAGAAACATTACTGGTGAATAAAAGACACGAACCGTAAAGCCGCGTCCGCACTGGCCGAACATGTTCGCCGAGCAAAGTTCTTCCGAACTTTTGTTTGTTCGTTGACAACCATTTAGAATGTAAATCAAAAGGCCGGTAATTGTTCGATAGGAATTGATTTTTGTGTTCGCCGAACAAGTACACCACAAGTGTTCGTCCAGTGCGGACGCTGCTTAAAAACGTGATGAATTAAAGTACGTAGCATTGTTGTTCAGTATTATATTTTGTGCTTTACTGTCTTATTTCTGTAACAAACAAATTAACAGATTATACAGTAAAATGTTCCTACTACAACTCAGTCTGACTTTCCATGAACTAACCTCTTGGCCCTTTTGCCAGTACCCAGTACGCAATATTTTACCATACTACAAAGCATGTATAATGTGGCATAAGTTAACGGTAAATAAAAAAATTAGCACAAGAAATGAAACATGGAAAATCTATTCTCAGTGCCAAGTATAATGTAGAAAAATGTTTTCCTGGTACAGGTAAGTTAACTGAGAAATCAATTAGTATTTCTCCTGACAAAAGGAGCTCTAATTCCTTGAGTCGCCCGCGGTAACTCTCATCATTCGCTGTCTGTCTCTGAGAAATATCATCAGAGGTGAATTATATTGATGTCAGTGACATTGTTAGCCAACACTTTTATTACAAGAACTGTTCAGTTAATTTATTACACCTACGTATATAAATTTCAAGCAATTAAGGTTTAATTACAGCTTAGTAAGATTTAATCATGTAAGCCTGGTGTACAACTGATCTCGTCATCAACGTCTGATAAGTTTTCCTCAGGATTCGATCAGATTATATCAGGCCTGATAAGCTCTCCTGATGGAAACGAATTGTAAAAAATTTCATAATTTTACTGATTATATCGACATGATTGAAACTACTGTTCATCCAAATAGCCACTTTTTTGTGTGATGAGAGAAAAAGCTTTAACAGATTTGGATTTGTATGTAAAGTTCTTTTGATTTATTTCATTATCACAATGAATATTTCTGTAAAATAAAATGTCACCGATGGTCAGCCGTTTAAAGGAGCTTAACGTAAAATAACTTAAAATCAATTGATTTTACCGTTGAGTTTTTAAAAATTGTTTTTATTTTTTAATTGTAATTTTTTTATTTGATTCTAAAAATGTTGGCCACAAACTTTCCTCCCCACAATAGCAATGTCACGATTGGGTCGCATTTCCCCAGCGTCTGTCTATTGTCAGTAAATGTGTTGCTTGATTGAGCTCGTCTGCCACAATACACCAATCCGACATGTCACATGTAAGGCCACATTTGTGCAGTCTCCCGTTGCCTTCGTTTGCAGGGTTCTTTACATAAAGCCATGACTAGTTTTGATTAAGACATTCCTATATATTTTGTTCTAGGAGTACGCTAGTTCTGACATCGGACAAAGTATCACCAATTCTGATTTTTAGTTGGTCATTAAGAATTAAAATATAAAACATTTCCTTAATATCAAAGTACTTATGATATTGTAAAAAGAGATGGGATATTATTATTGTTATTATTATTTGTTGGATATTACTTTATTATTTAAAATCCTCATTGACATTACGTTAGTTAAATAACACAAACCTTTTATTAAAGCCCACTTTCTCACATAGTCAATTCCATCTGCTTTTTTCGCATTTGCTGCTTCATAAAAAAATTACGGTCCTTTTTCTTTCTTTCTTTTTTTATAGATCACTCAGTTTGATTTTAACGTAATTAGCCCATAAAAACTCTTTCGTTGTTAATACAGTAGTTCACACATTAGTAATCTACGCAATTATACAGGATATTCGGAAACACCCAAAACTCTCTTCCAAAGCTCTGAGTGGTGGTTCCATTTTGAGAAAATGTGGGGACAAAGCCGTATTATGGGACTCGACTTGTGGTCGGCCAGTATGTGGAGCGGCGACCTCAGATAGAAAATGGGTAAAATGGTATTTGTAGGTAATCCCTCCCATCAGCTGGGAGACTATTATGCGCCTCTGAGTTTGCCGCCGTAAACAGACTTTTCTAAAATTTTCAAAATATAATAAATAAGGAGAATATGTATTGCGTTGCTGTTGCATTTTATGTATTTGTTTCTTTACAAACTAAAGATTCGAACAATTCTAAGATGAAAGCGTATTCATTGTACACAGTATACAGGGTGTCCAAAAAAAACGTTTACAGACTTTGGGATGTGATTCCTGATACAAAAGTAAAGAAAAAAGTTCCTATGAAGGTATGTCCGAAAATGCATATTTACCCAGATATCCGCCATTTTGTATTTTTCACAAAACATTTTTTTTCTCTGAGGTTTTTCAACCGATCCTTTTGAAATTCGGTATGTGTCTAAAACTAGTCCAAATCTACCTAACTTAAAAAAATCAACTTGATCAAATGGTAAATTTCAAAATGGCGGCCGCTTAAATATTTAAAATTTTAATAATGGAAAAACGATAATCCGTACAAAAAATTGACAAGAATAACTTTTTTTGCAAAATTTAATTACCAATCAAACAACACCAAAATCATGAGAATCGGTTCATTAATAACTGAGTTATGTGCAATAAATGACAGGAAATGAGCCCTTGTCAACGCATGGCTCAGCGCAACAATGGACATCTAATGGCTCTCAAACTGCTATTGCACCCCTCATTTAATCCTGTTTTAACAAACCTGTTTATGGTATAAATAAATAAAAACTAATGTCAGATTGTACATTTTTAATGTTGTGTTAACATGATCTTATGCTACTATCACACTATTAATACAAAGAAATAGTAAAAGGCTACAGTAACTGCTCAAAATGTCGCCCCTCATTTAAGATGCATGCTTCTAGACGCTTCGACATTGACTGTCTCACTCTCTCAAAAATACCCGGTGTTTGTCGAATCCTCTCAATACCATTTGAAATTCTTACTCTCAGATCCTCCACTGATTCTACTGGGCTGGAATAGACGATTGCTTTTAGATGTCCCCACAAAAAAAAGTCCAATGGGTTAAGATCGGGCGACCTTGCTGGCCAAGGCACCGGACCACCTCGACCAATCCAATTGTTAGCGTAAGTTTGATTTAGCAGTTCTCGAACTCGCAGGTCAAAATGAGCCGGCGCCCCATCAAGCATGAACCACATGTTCTCGCGCACGTCCAATGGCACATCTTCAAGAAATTCGTGAAGGTCTACAGTCAAAAAATGTAAGTATCTATCTCCGTTCAGAGTTTCTGGTAGGAAACTAAAGAATAAATAGTCGTCCAAAATACCGGCCCATACATTTACAGAGAATTGATACTGATGATGGCACTGAGTTATTTCATGTGGGTTCTCTATGGCCCATATGTGTGTGTTGTGAAGATTCGTAACGGCCGTTCTTGAAAACTTGGCTTCATCGGTAAATAGGACACTACTCAAAAAATTGGGATCACGACATTTCTCAGTAAACCATTGACAGAGAGTTACTCTGGGAAGATAGTCTCGAGGCAACAAAGCTTGAACACGCTGCACATGAAACGGGTACAGTTGTTGCTCATGCAGTATGTTCCATATTGTTCCTTTGCTAACATGAAACTGAAGGCCAAGTTCCCTCGTGCTTTTCTCAGGGTGGTTTGAAATTTCATCTAATACAGCTTCTTCAAATTCAGGATTCCTTACCACAAGTGGCCGCCCTGATTTGCCGACTTTCATAGGAGAAAGACTACCTGTCTCTCTGAGACGCTGATGGATTGTCTGAAAAGTTACATGGCAAGGTAATGTACGGTTTGGAAATGTTTGCTGGTATAAGCGTCTTGCTTCCCTGCTGTTGCAATTTGCAAGCCCATACATCAGATGCATGTCGGTCATTTCTACATTACTAAAGTAGTGGTTACCTGCCATGATGATAAATAACTAAAAACTTAGATAATTAAATAAGTAAGCAAGCACTGAACACGGTGAACTCAAACAGATGTAAAGTTAGTGAAAGAACAAGTCTAATGTTGACAATAATGTTTTATTGACAGTTACAACAATGACCATTGTAATCAGCTGTTACGTATAAAACAGCTGATATTAACTAATCAAACTCGTATTAATGAAATAATTTGCTTTCTTTTTTACATACATTTAAATCTAATTAAGTTATTTATGAACCGATTCTCATGATTTTGGTGTCGTTTGATTGGTAATTAAATTTTGCAAAAAAAAGTTATTCTTGTAAATTTTTCGTACGGATTATCGTTTTTCCATTATTAAAATTTCAAATATTTAAACGGCCGCCATTTTGAAATTTACCATTTGATCAAGTTGATTTTTTTAAGTTAGGTAGATTTGGACTAGTTTTAGACACATACCGAATTTCAAAAGGATCGGTTGAAAAACCTCAGAGAAAAAAAATGTTTTGTGAAAAATACAAAATGGTCTAGAAGCATGCATCTTAAATGAGGGGCGCCATTTTGAGCAGTTACTGTAGCCTTTTACTATTTCTTTGTATTAATAGTGTGATAGTAGCATAAGATCATGTTAACACAACATTAAAAATGTACAATCTGACATTAGTTTTTATTTATTTATACCATAAACAGGTTTGTTAAAACAGGATTAAATGAGGGGTGCAATAGCAGTTTGAGAGCCATTAGATGTCCATTGTTGCGCTGAGCCATGCGTTGACAAGGGCTCATTTCCTGTCATTTATTGCACATAACTCAGTTATTAATGAACCGATTCTCATGATTTTGGTGTTGTTTGATTGGTAATTAAATTTTGCAAAAAAAGTTATTCTTGTCAATTTTTTGTACGGATTATCGTTTTTCCATTATTAAAATTTTAAATATTTAAACGGCCGCCATTTTGAAATTTACCATTTGATCAAGTTGATTTTTTTAAGTTAGGTAGATTTGGACTAGTTTTAGACACATACCGAATTTCAAAAGGATCGGTTGAAAAACCTCAGAGAAAAAAAATGTTTTGTGAAAAATACAAAATGGCGGATATCTGGGTAAATATGCATTTTCGGACATACCTTCATAGGAACTTTTTTTTTACTTTTGTATCAGGAATCACATCCCAAAGTCTGTAAACGTTTTTTTTGGACACCCTGTATAAAACTAAGGTTTATACCACAAGATTCACCAATACGTCACTATAGGAGTTTTCATTTTTTATGAGGGTTCATTTCTTCTTATCATTTCATCTTGTTAAAATTTAATACAATACAACGGACTTTAGTAAGATTCTTTCTTTCCTATACATTCGCATTTTCAGTGTCTTATACATAAATTACATTTTAAATAAATATTAGAAACTGTAAAGTTTAAAACGGAACATAACACTTTAGTTTTGAAAGTTCACTGGAATGTAGTATTGTTTTTATGTATTATTATAACAAGCTTAGGTGAAAGAATGAGACAAAATAATGAGACCCATGGGGGGACTTCCACTTGACTTCAACGCATGAGTAAACAGAGATGTCCATGTGGGATAACATAACGAGTAAACCACTTGATGAATGCTAAATGGTAAACTTTAAATTTAAATTTGGTCAAATTATCTAATGACTGCTGGAATTAGATTTGTAGTGGATTCCCCTTTAGAGAATAGGCAACTATATTTGACCAATTTCTTCCTTAAGATGTTTATTAAAATGTTTGAAATCAACTTTTAAATTATGTTTAATAGATTTTTTGCACGAAAATATGTAAAATATTCCATAGAATTAAAAGTTAACAAAATTGTATCCATAGCAGTTGCTTTCAAACTTATATTTGCTGTTATTACATTTAGCTAATATTATTGGTTTGTTATTTTGCCAATTTTGAAAAAGTGCGAATTTTAAGATACAATTTGTGGATAACAAATTGTGGCCAAAGCCACCTACAATGTGTTGAGAAAATAAACTCCAGTTTGGAACAGTGGGCCTCGCACGTTTCAAACTTGACCCATTTCCTGATTTATTATTATATTTTTTAATATATTACACCTTTCTTTATAAGACTGTTTAGCTCGTGAAAGATCTTTTAAGTGCCAAAGTGCCATAGAGGAAAATTTGCTAAACTAAATCGACCAACTATACCATTTTTTAACATTGTGTGGAGTCAAATAGTTCTTTTCTCTAAATTATTCAAATAGTATGATGCTGAGAGGAAATTGCAATTTTTCCTTGCAGAGAAGAAACTAAGCGAGGTTCATGAGTGTTCGTTTACTTCTCACTGCACAAATCACCAATAGATCATGTTGTTAATCCTAGTTCAAACAAATCCTAGTTCAAACAAAGTTCAAACAAATTATTTTTCTATGCGGTAGAGTGGAAATCGCAGGATATAATTAAGACAGGGATCTTATAAACCTCTCGCATCTTTCTCAAAACATGAAAGATATTGAAGAAAAACTTGAGAAAAAAGCTGAAGAATAAGTGACAATTGTGATTATTACTTTAATAATTAAAAAGAAGACTGAGTTTATAAATTAGGAAGAACATTTATTTTTTGTTATTAAGTTATTTTTGATTTAATTGAAGTGTTAAATGGAAAGGAAAGTCAGGATGATGAGTCAGGATGTTTAATGCGATTTAGAACATTATATTATTTTAATATTCTTTGTAACTTAACTTACATTATTATTGTTATTTAAAAACCTGGATATCGTAGTCAGAAAATGCCTAATGTGAATAATAAGGTAAAATATAACCATTTACAGGCAAGGAAAATAGATCATAACGTTTTGGAGTTTTTTTTATGAATCAGAGAACTGTATATTCAGTATTCAAGTTAAATAGTGCCAGTTGAGATGGAGGGCTACATTTGGAATGTCTCTTACAACAATAAAAAAAATTCAAGTGAAGGCAAATTAGTGGGAAGTTTAGGTTTTACTACTCCAGATAAACAAACAACAAAAAGAAAACTGTCAACAACTTTGACAACTTTGACGAAGCTGTCATAAGGCAACTGTATACAGTTTTCAAGCAGGAAAAACGGACTACAAATGACAAAAAGACTGAAAGTGAGAATGAATGAGAATATTTTATTGTCATTTTACAATAATGCATTGACAAAGTCAAGAACTATATCTAATAATAAAAGATAACGTCAAATAAAAGGCTTAATGTTCATAAGTATACAAGATAAAACCAACTGAAGTAAAGCTATAGTAAAACTAAAAACAGATTTGTCTTTCAGGTAAGTCTAAAAATTCTGAGAGTACATAAAATGGATTCTCTAGAAGCCAATCATAAAACCTTTTCAGAAAAATCTTCTCAGAATATTTCTTTGACAAATTAACTAATTTATTAAAAATCTGCTGAGAAGTAACTATATGACTGTGTTGTGTTTTAGTTAGCCTACAATGCTCTATTGCAATTTTATTTTTGTTTCTAGTATTATAACTATGTACCTCACTACTGAGGATTAAAGATTGAAGATTTTTAAAGACAAAAGAAACGGAATCAAAAATGTATAGATTTATTACTGCCATAATTTTTAATTGAATAAATAAAGGTTTGCAGTGTTCCAAAGGTCCAACTTTTGATATTACCCTAATTGCTTTCTTTTGAAGAATAAGGATATTTTTAATGTTACTACTGTTACCCCAAATTAAAAGTCCATATTTAATAATTGACTGAAAGAAAGCAAAATATACGGATCTTACATAATCCTCAGGAACACAATACAATATACTTTTAAGTAAGAAAATCACCCTACACAGCCTCTTTGATATGAATTCAATATGTGAGTTCCATGTTAAATTTTCATCAATGTAGATTCCTAAAAACTTAACTGTTGTAACAAAATTTTGTGATGTATCGTTTGGTGGTTTTTGTTTTAAACTGAATAAAATGTTTTGGGTTTTTGACTCATTTATTAAGAAACCATTAGCCCTGAACCATGTTGAGGCCTCATATAATGTAGAATCAACAAGTTTTTGTAAAGAACTAAAATCAGAGTGGACATTTAGAAAAGTTGTATCATCCGCGTATAAGAGACATTTACCTACAACAGAGCTGGGAAGATCATTTACTTGCACTAAGAATAAAAGTGGGCCCAAAACAGATCCTTGAGGTACTCCGGTCCGGACCTCTATATCTTTGGACCAGTTTCCATTGATAAAGACCTTTTGCCTACGGTTTGCTAAATAGGATTCAAAGAATTTCAAAGAGGTCCCCTTTACACCATAATAATTAAGTTTAGCGATCAATTCCTTGTGGTCCACACAATCGAAGGCCTTGCTCAGGTCACAAAAAGTAGCCTGAGCAAAGGTCTTATTCTCAAAAGAGTCTAATATTTGCCTAACCAATGTATCAATTGCATCTATAGTACATTTTCCTTTTCTGAAACCAAATTGCGATGCATTTATGTATCCGTTATTTTCAAGGTAAGAAATGAATTGATCATAAACTATAATTTCAATTACTTTATAAAAAACTGGGATAATTGAAATGGGTCGATAACTTTCAGGGATATGTCTCGGTCCCCCCTTATACACTGGACAGATTCTAGATAGTTTTAATTCATCTGGAAAATATCCTTCAGTTACGCATTTGTTAATACAAACAGTCAAAGGAATAATAAATGTGTCAGAAATACGCTTGAAAGTATTGTTAGATAATTTAAAAACATCTACGCTATCAGAATTCTTTAGCCTCTTAATAGCTTTTGTCACATCGTTAACTGTAACCATTTGTAAACTGAAGGTACTACTATGAACAGGAATATTTTTAATGAAGGACAAACTATCTACGTTTGACTTAACAATGTTATCTTTTAAAAAGGATATTGAATTTACAAAATGGTAATTAAATCTGTCAGGAGTGACCTCAACAGGCTCAGTAAGTGGGTTGTTTATATCATCTTTGATTAAATTCCAGGCTGTTTTGCATTTATTTTTACTTTTTTTCTATTTTTATTGCATTGTGGGCTAACTTTGCTTGTTTTATAGACTGCTTATACAATTTTTTTAGATCAACATAGCTTTTTTGAGCGTATCATAGTCAGTATTTTTAACCAGCTTATCTAAAAACATCAATTTTTCCTTCATTGAAGCCAAGTCCCTAGTGTACCATTCACTGTGAGATTTTTTCTTCTTTCCATAACCAGTAGGCTGACATTTCCTTAGAGTGGAAAAGAATTCTACTTTGTTAATAACAATGTTCATAAAATTAAGGAAAAACTGCTGAGCATTCATTGAAAATTCATGTTTCATTAACATGTCCCAATTAAATGACAATAAACTGTTTATCAGGTCATAAAGTGCTGCTTTTGGAAGATGAAATTCCACATAATTGCTAGAGTTATCTGTTTTAAAATTTTTAGCCAATTTAGTTCCTGAATTTTTTTTATTGGGATCACGTGAATTATTTGATTTAAACTTAATTGGGACATTTACAAGAAGTCCATCATGATCGGAATAAGGAAAACAAAAAATACTGCTAGTTGCTTGATAACTAAGGTGGGAATTTAAGAATACATTATCTAAACACCTATTCCCCCTTGTGGGAGACTTATTGATACAATAGAAATTGAACTGCCTAAGAATATTTAAAAATTGTTTTACAGTAGTTTTAGTTGTTGTAATATCAAAGTTACAATTTAGATCTCCTCCAATTACAATTGTATACCCTGACCATGGAAGTAAGAAATTTAAAAATTCATCTAAGGAAGAAAGAAATATACTTGAATTTCCTGAAGAGGAATGATAGAGCGATGCAACTATAAGTTTAAGTTCATCATTTATAATGGCGGATAATTCAAAATGAAACTCATGACAGAGCACAGTTACATCTAATGCCCCGGTTTTAATAGTGTTATGGGCAAATATCAGTGTGCCCCCTCTTATATGGTCAGCCCGACAATAGCTGGATGCACAGTAGTATCCTTTTGGAAAAGAAAGCTCTGCCTCTTCTACATTTAACCAGTGTTCACTAATACATATAAACAAGACATTATTATAATTATTCAAGAAAGTTTCTAATGCTAGTGTTTTACCATGGTTAAGTCCCTGAATATTTAAATACAAAAAGTGAAAATCTGAGATAGTTGCTGATTGTGATTTGACCTGTTGATATAGGGGGTTGTGACTAAAAGGAGAGCTATGACATGATGCAGACACATCATCTTTGTCGTGAAGAACTAATTTAAATTCAACACTAAGGGAGAAGAACCATCAATATCACTTTCACTGGATTGCCCATGATTAACAACACTATCACATGACACTTGCTTGGGATTTGTTGGTGTTAGGAGTGATGAGCCTGGAGACTTAGGCCGCAGGTTTGAGACGTTGATGCTTCCTGAATTTGTCTTTGGCCTCCTGAAGTTGTGGTGTCGACCAACCCTGGAAGCATGGTGACATCTGATGAACAACCAGAGAAAATGGCTCTCCTTCGGGAACCTGAAGATCTTGAACCAAACTCATCATATTGGCATTAAATTCTTTATTGGTCATTCCATTCCTGAGAGGTCTGATCGACTTTTGGTCATATGAAACCACAGTTATAGCAGCGCCGGTATGTGATTGGAATTTTCTTAAATTTTGTATAAAATGTGTGAGTTTAATCTTATCTCTCACACAACCTATTGGAGAGCAAAAAAGCTTTTTATATCCTTTCTTCTTAAAGTCCTCGGTAAATTGATGGAAAGCTGTGTCATAGTCTAGGTTTTTTGGCTTGCTGTGGTATTTGGGCTTCGTGATCAAGCTATAAATTCCTGCCGCTCCATTTTTCTCCTGAAACGCAAGGTGGGAGTTTATACAGTCTTCTGAAGACGGTTTACCAATCAGTTTCCCAAAAGTCACTGCAACACCAGCTGTCATGAAACCCAAACTTTTAAAGTCAGCTGAAATTGAATGTGCAAATGCCACTGAGTCATTTTGGTGTTGAGTAATAACATGTGCCATGTTCTCTTCAGTGATCTGAAAGTGATTCTTCATCTGATTGCTGGTCTCTGTCTTTGTAAATAATTCACTTATGCATGAGAGAGCTGGTGTGTCATTATCAAGGGGTGCTTTGATGCCTGTTTGCATTGGTATGTTATATGATCGGATCTCTTTAACTATTTTGCATGAACTAATTTCTTTGCCTGACTTATTTAAATGTATTCCATCTTTACTGTAACACCTACCTGTCACAGCAGTAAAATCAATACAACTAACGTGCTTTAATGATTGTGACACTTCATGCATGAATAAATTCAGTTTCATGATCTCTTCATTAATTTTGTGGAAGAGAGGGAGATCCTTCCTGAATGGAATGCTACCCAAAATCACTCTGAAATTCCTTAGAGAGAGCAGTGTCGGTTTTAGATTTCTGTAGATTGTATCAGTTTCATTGTTATATGCATCGTTGGCTCCGGCAATCAAGACAATAAAATCTTCCGAAGAAAATTTAGAACATTTTACCTGCTCAACAATTTCATTAAACCTTGCTCCAGGTTTGACAAATTCTTTAATAGTTGTTCCTTGAAGGTCATTCTTGATTAACCATGACAGTTCCCTTCCATGGCTATCACTATATATGCATATATTAGATGATTTATAGTGCTTAATATCAGGTTCTTCTGTTTGTATTGAGCTGTCTGTTACTCTTGCTGCAAATGGCTGATCCGACGTATCACTTACTTTAGTGTAAGTTGTTGGTATGGAAGTGATGAGAGACAGCAAAACATGAGAGGGAATACGATAGTTGTTATAAACAGTATAGGCCAAGACGGCTCGCCTTACGGCAATATCTGTTTCAGAAAGAGTAAGTTTCTTCAGAATTTCCGGATCAAACGTTTGAGTTAAAACAACATTCGAAATTAGTAGTTCAATGGCAGAAAGCATGTAGACTCCACAATCATGTCCATTGTTCTGCTGTGGGCCTTCAATTTGTACAACATCAGTTTCCATATCCTTTCCAGTTGTATAGGACATTATTTTTCTTGATAAACGTTTAGCGAAAGTATGATTATGGCCCTTTATTGAGTCATAATGATAAAAAACATTGCTTTTCTTTACATAGATCAGGGTGCTCCAATGAGATCCTCCTTCTTCATCTAATTTTTCAGAGTCATTGAGGGGCATTATGATAAAATTTTTCTCACCAAGATCGTATGACTCCAGATAGTCTGCATAGCTATCTACGCATTTCGCACCCTGCACAGTTAGAGGAGAAAGAATGCAGAGATCATGATTCACCAATAAGGTATTGTTAAGCAGATCTGTGTGTTGAACAATAGAGTCATCTGTCAGCCACTCAGTACCTAAAAGTTCCTTACTCAAGAGTAATTGTTTATGTTCAATATTTGTTTGGACACTATTGTCTTTGGTAACGACTGCCTCTGTTTGTGACCCGGTTGATTTTGACTGACGATTTTTCTTCATTGCTAATTTATTCCTTGTTAGAATTCCACCTGGGGATTTCATTAGCTTCGGGCTATTTTTTGTTGTATTTTTTAGGTCTGTTTTATTTGTCATGGCTTTTTATTAATGCTTGATACTTATGCTTGGTGAAAATATATGCAAGTCACGACTGTGAGTGACACAAAAGCTAAGTTATAATTGTCTTAATTCAAAGCAGATTCAAAGTACTCAATATAGTATTATTATTATAATGATTGACATCAATACTCTCTGGCGTATCTAAACTGTATTACTCTTTGGAGTGATCAAGGATAAAAAAGCGTAGTATCGTCTGCTGCTGACGTTTGCGATTCGGTGTGCTGTGAAGTTGTAGAGTTTTTCAGAGTTTGCCGCCAATTGTATGTTCAAACATGAATTAATTTAAGATAAATAATCGTCCTAGTTTAATATGCAATTTCTGAAAAGTTTATAAGTGAGTAATGATAACCAATTATAATGTTACCAGCAATGTCTATGTAAGTAATCAACTCACTGTATGTTTGAGGTTATGTATTCACATTTTCAAGTTGCACCGCTCAATGAAAACTAGCTTTTAACGGAACTTTTTAAGAGCCTAAAACTTCACCACTTCACTATTTATCTGCCATGGGTAGCTTCCTATGAAGTAGCTTAATAATGAAAAGAGCCCCTCCACCGTCCCTAACCACCGGCCGCCACTGTATGCATTGTAGTAAAACTTAAAGGAAACATAAATTAAAAGGAGGATGCACAAGCCTAAGAAAAGTCTAAAAAAGGAAGGAGTTAGGTTTAATATGGAAGAGATCAAGACACAACAGAAAAACTCTGATCGATAAAGAAGAAGTAAGAAGTACGAATTTAATTGAAATCAAGAATTTATTACCTATAAGGAAAGTGGTCGAAAATCCAAAAGCCCAATAATCTTCATAGACGAACGTTTTAACTACAGTAATCATACGAAATAAATGCTTATCTTGGCAACACAAATGACCTTCACGTCCCCTTGCCAATGGGCGAAGGAAATATTATGATACATGCAGGTGGATGAGAAGGATTTGTGCATAACGCTTCCCTAAAGTGGAAAGCCAGCAAAAAGACTGGGAACAAACATGACAACATTAACTAATAAAACCTTTCAAAATGGGTCTTAGAGAAACAAATTTCCAATCTCAAACCCTAACTCAGTAATAGTAACGCTGGCTCTTACCACAATGTGAAAGTCGATGAAGTGACAATCCAAAACTCAACTAAAATTTAAGTGCAAGATTGGCTAAAAAACAAAAATATTGCTTATGAAAGATGATTATGTTACGGTAGAATTCAGAATGGACGTTAAGGTTGATGAATTAATTATTATTCCTTTTGGTAACAGTGAAAATGATAGTGACATATCAGAAAGAGCTGAGATCTGTGATTCAGATTCAATTTTGACTGGGATTCTTCTTATTAAATGAAGCAGATTAAGTTGAATTCATTGGTTTTGGAAAATGTTTAGTGGAGTTTAAGAGTTAGTTACTTTTATTTAACAATAAGTAAGGGCATATATAGGCCTATTGACAACGTGCCTTAAAAGTCTGAATGTTTATATAGTTTACTGTCCTGGGTATTTTTTAGTATTTTTGTATGGTTATATTTTTGATAAATGTCCTTTTCAAGGCATAAGATTTAGTGCATCAATAAAAATAAAATTTACTGAACCTAAGAATTTATTATAGTCGTATTTTTATTTACTTAATTATTACAATAATTTACAAAATATTAAACTGTATATTTGTCAAATACCACTCTTTCACTTATTAGATATTCCCCTAAACTATAGAGCCAACGGGGTTGAAATTTGACATGAAAAGTACTGTATCTTTTCTCTAAGTACTTATCCGAATAACCAAAATGTTTTTCACAAAAACAAATTGTGGGTTAATATATCAAAAAACTCTGCATATCATGGTAAAGCTTTCATTTTTCTTTTAAAACTTTGTAAGTTCTTTTGAATGAATCACAAACGAAGGAAATATTTTAAAAATATAAAAGGAACAAAGCATTCGTTTTTTGTTCAAGTTGTTTTTCCATAAAACTATTAATGTTTCCGCATGTTGTGGCAATCACAGGTTTTGTAGTAAATTTTACTGTAAAAAGTACGAAAATTATTTATATTGCTTCTCACGTTATTAAACTGAAGCTAATGTTTTGACATACAACAACTTCAAATTAAAGGACCTCAGGGGTATTTTCCGGTGGGAAATAAAATTGTATCATAGCCTATCACTAGTTCAAAATATAGCGCTTTCGAAACTAACTTATTTCCCACAGAAACATGTTTTGAACTTATTTTGGCTGGGCTAAGGAGTTAAAGCGTGTCAAATAAGTATCTATATATTTTTTTAATAAGTCTCATAAAAACAATAAATAAATACAAACAAACTTTCTTTTTAATGAGTACTTGCTTATTAGTAAAGTTTAAGTTGTTTTTTTTTTTTTTTTTTTTTTAAATGAAATTACCATGTAAATTAATATCCTTAATTCAAGATGCACAATGGAAAGTGCGTTGTAAACTGAACAAGACAGACAAAACCTCGCGAACAGCCGCCCATTACTGTCATACACATCTCAGATATTCATCACCGACATCTCCCAAGCAACACAGAGTGCGAACAATATTTATTACTGTTTTACACTTATATAATTATAAGTTTATTTCAGTTTATAAAATATGTTTATTTCAGTCGCCCATATTTACTGAGTAAACAATTTGCAATAAATATAGACAGTGAGATATCAAAAATAGCCTATTAATCCTAATTCAAAATTTACAAAAAATTTAAATTTTCAAGGCTTCGGAGGAGGAATAACTATAATCATAGAAACTGACCACATTATGATTTTACATTTTGTAAGTTTTACCATTTTTCCCTCTCCATCATAAAATATCAAACAGGATTTATGTCTTTTAATAATTTCTTCTCTCAAACAAGGATTAAATTCATGACAAATTACAACGTAAATAATTTTTTTTACAATTAAGATTTTATCGTTGCATTTTATATTCTGTTAAGGTTGGCATGATGTAGGGGAGGCGAGCGGTCACTAAATCATTTATCCTCCATCTTCTTCGTAAGTTTCGAGTAATGCATTTACCTGCACTCCCCGCCCTAGGGAAATACACCCTTCCCTGACAGCGTGAGCTACCGTTCGAACTTAAATGTTTTATCATTTTAAAAGTTATTTACATAAAATATTTGGACTATACACATTATTGCTAGGAAAGGTAAAATCAAAAGAGAAACATTTTATGGAGTAATTATTTAATTACTTCACGACTCAGCAGGTTAAAAAATAATTTTCAACCTCTTTCTTACCTTTATTGTGTGAATAATTTTTTCATAGAATTATAAGCATATTGAAACGGTGTAAAATGCATGAATTCCATATCTTCAAAAGAGTTAAATTAGTAATCTTGTTTTCAATTAAAAAACTGTCAGTGTTAAATACATTGAAACTCGAAATTTTATCTTGTAAACAAATATTAAAGGCAAACCTTATTCATCTATAAAAACGAATGTATGAACATTCGTCTTTAATGCACTAAAAAACTACTGGATTAATTAACCTGAATTTTGTGCAACTATAGTTTATATAACTGGGAGGAAGATAGGCCCATTCAAATGTTGCAATAAGACTCAAAGCATTCCAATGTTATTCTTATTGACGAAATATTGTTTAAAGAACTGTACATAACACATGTATAATGCATTTTACATATACTAACGGATAGATCCTTTAAGAGGGGGCTAAAGGGTCAGTCCTAATGGACGTTGCTGAAACTACCTGAATACGTTTCGCATTGTTTACAAGCATACTTATATCTAAATTCGAGAAATTATATCTAGTATTCGGTGAAAACACTGTGACCAATGGAATGCTGCTTCACTTCATCACGGTAAATGATGGTGATTTAGGTGATTTTGGCCGCGGATAGTAGGCCTTTTAGTTAGTACAAGCTATTCATTGTATACGTTCATAGCCAGCGTTCCCAGCAGTTTCAGCGGCTGCCGACTGAGGCTGTCAGTAGAGGGGTCTCGCAGGCCAAAAATTCTACGAGCAGTGCTTCACCTGCTCCAAGTTTGGGCATTAATTTTAAGTCCGTTAAAAGTGGGAGGGATTTTTAATGAAAGATTGAGTATTGGGCTATTTCACCTACTTTTTTATTTTTGATCATTTAAATTCATATGAAGCTAAAATGGATGATCAAATTAGATACTTTATAGCTTGATATGGATTAAAAATAAAAAAATTCAAAAAGTAGGTCTAATATGCCAAATCTCCATCTTTCATTGAAACTCCTCCCATTTGACCGTACTGTAAAATAAATTCGCAAAATTGGAGCAGGTGAAGCAATGCATAACGTTCTGAAAACTGATCTTTAGCCACCTCTTAATAAATTGTAACGAGCGAGCCAAAAAACGTGATTTTTTATGAAATCTTTCGAGATCCAAGAATGCAGAAGCTAAAGTCCACTGAGATTACCATTTATCTTTTTTCAATATCACTTACGGTTCAAATAAAACAGCTGCCACACTAATATCAATCACCCTGTATATAGAGGTACTGAAAAGTATTTACTGAAATAGATGTCTGGAAACGACTCATATCTGTAACATAAACATTGATCTAATATAAAAAAAAACTCCATTTAAATTGAAAGCTAAGGAACTAGTAAACGTTATTACTAAATGGCTATCTCTAATTGCATGAGCAGTCGATCAATAACCTTAAATGTAAGCATATGGTTGCATGCACATCAAAATTGTTATTAAATTAAAGGTCTTACTTATTCGAGTACAATGTCGCAAACTAGACTTAAACGGATGACTGAGACGGAAATGGCATTCAAACCAAATTTCCATTAAAATCATAAGGGTAAAACTTAAAAATCCAATAACTTTCTTAATACTCAACCATTTGACGTCCGGTTTGTGGCTTATTACTCCAAATGCAAAGACGTTTAAAATGGTGTATGATGTGACAAGGTCAAAAGAAGTTTCATTTTACACACCCTTTACGGGATGTCCGTCTTGGAAGTCTTACAGAAATCTGCTTTGGCCCTTCTGTATATGGCATGACATAGACCAATGAAGTTCTCTCCTCAAGACATCCTCTAAAGGTTGTCCTTAAAGGAAGTCTTGGAGTAAATAAGTTTTTGCATTTTACAGTGTCAGCAATCCGATGCGAAGTTTGATTGCCTGCCATTTTTTACAAGGTTATACTTTCAAATTGGGGCTTACAGCATTGTGCTTTAATAAGAGAGACCTTAATTTGATGTGTTTCCTCATGAGCCGACCCCTATTAGAGGTGGACATTCATTAATAACGTAAAAATAGGTTTTCATCATACTGCACGCAGAACAGTACTTTTTTTTGCCTGTATTTAGTCCACAAAGTTGGCCTTTTCAGTGGTCTTTTAAAAGTGCTCCAAAAAACATATGCTAATTTTTTTTGTGCGCTAACCTTAAAAATTGTTTTTTTTAAATTATACTAATCCAAAAAAATATGCCAAATTGAAAAAAATAGTTCAACTATAAGCTCATTTAACACGTAATTATATTGGATTAAATTTGATTTTTGTGTTCGGGACTCTGCCAACAGTTCTGGAACTCTGAGCAAAAAATCAAACCTTAGGTTAAAAAAAGTCTATAAACTTTGCACAAGAAAATTAAATACAATTTAATTACAATTTAATTAGTTTTATACATATCGCATTTTAATTTAAATAAAAATCCTAGCTCACAAAGAAGGTGTTTTCCTAGTTCCTTTTAGCATTCAAATAAATTGATTTTCAGTCAATGTTATACAACATATGGTACATGTTTGATTTTATTGTCATAAAAAAATATTCACTGTTAAGATACAAATTACGTGTCTCAGTCCACATTAAAATAGTAACAGTTAAATGACAGGAATTAAAATTAAAACCTGATAAGCTAGTGATAATTCTTTGACGTAGCAACTCCCGATAAAAGTATTTACTAGATCATTCATTTATCATTTTATTTCATTTTAACATTCACTGCCCAATGTATTTATCTATTTAATTTAAAACATGATGTTTTAACTGTTGTTAAATAGAGTATTTGTAATTTTTTTATGTTAACAACTATTTTATAAATATTTTGGTCAAATATTGTTGATAATATTTCTGTAAAATTCACTGGCTGGGTAGCTGAGTGGTTATAGTGCTCGCCTTTGAATCCAAAGGTAGCCGGTTCGATCCTGAGAAAAGTTAGTAGCTTTTTAAAGGTTCGATTCCGGACCCAGTTGCCATTTGTCATTGGGCTATTAATTAATGATGCTTTCTAACAACTGGTCGATGTTAGATAGTAACAAGACTGGGGTTTGGACCGTTCTCCGTCAAAGCGTTAAAAAATGCCACTGGCGTAGATACACTCAAAATTAAAAATTGTCATATTTTATTGCGTGGACTGTAAGTAGGAAGCTTTTTATCTTAATTTTGTTTGATAAAGACGTACTGTATATAAAGTCTCAATTTTAACTTTGAGTTAAGTTTGTATAATATCAGAATAATATAATTTTTTTTAATATTTTGAAGCCACAACACTTTTATTTTTTGTACACAATTCATGCTTTTTCAGATAATTACTAAAACATTTTACTATTTTAAAATCTAAATTGATTTTACCATTTAAAAGTCGATAGTAGAAGTTGTTAAACTAGTTGTTGCTAGGGCGTCAGAATGCTTGGGTAGGGAGGACTGCTTATTTCCCTTGAGCCAGAAAATCGCGTTACAGCTGAAAAATTGACGCGATAAAATGCCTCGAAGGATGTTTTAGGAATCGTCCATTTTCAAAACAAGTTTAAATTACAAACACCTATTTTACAAAGCATTTTATACTGCAGATTTACCCGAAAATTGTTTTAAAATTTATGAGTTCAGTAAATTGAAAATTTTCGGTTAGTGGCGAATTTTAATATTTATGAATTGTTTTGCCAGATTGCATGTGTTTGTAAAGATAACGTTTTCTGTATTTTTGTTATTGTATATATATATATTTTTTCCCCTTTAACAATAACTTAATTGAATAAAACAGTTGAACTCAAAGAAATAGAGTAAAAAAAATATATTATTTCAACGTTAAAATCCATACTGCAGAAGCAGTCACTGAAATTTAAAATTAAAACATTTAAACAAGGAAATACCAAATTTAAGATGATAAGACAAATGTCTTATTATGTGGGGAATCGATCATCCTAGAATCAAGGGGAATGTAGGTTGACTGCTTATCCAGAAGCGTAACATATATTACGTATAAATAATAAAATCTTAGATCGCCGATGGCTCAAAAACAAAGCAAGGACATTTTGAATATGCAAAGTAATTGAGGAAGTAAAACGTAAACCAGTGCGACACTCCGGCACTCGGTGTTGGCTGGGGCTGCCTCTCCGGAAGAGGATACACCTTCCTCCTGTGTCCAACCTTGCCACTATGTTACATTGAGCATAGGAGGAGATAACAGTTAAGGTAAATAACTTTGACAAGAAATACCAGTAGGAAATTACTTTTGAGCTAAGTGGTACGAAATGTCAACATCTGAGAACTGATTTCTATTATTCTTACCTAGCCAGGTTGCCGGTCTTTCTTTTTTTTTTTGGTCCTTGTGCTTTTGCGTAATTTGGCCCAATTCACGCGGCTAACTGATTTAGTACAGTGTCTTAAAAATAAATCTCAGTTTATTCCATTGTATATAATGGAGTTTTATAGTTGGAGATTTTAAGACTAGACGTATATAATAACGAATTAAATTTTCGTTAAATATAATTTTAGGAAGAAATCTTTTGCGTAAGGGTAATTTAATCGAGTAAATGGGTAGAGATTTTCTCAACTTATATAAGTTGTATTAACATCGCTAAAACGCAACGAGGGATTTGAAATCTATGAAATAGAACTCTTTAATTCCAATAGCAGTGTTTATCCCCTCTCCGAATTTCCAGTCAAAACACCAAAGAGGCTGTTAGCCAGCAATATGACGCATCACCAGCTTTCAATAACGAATCCTTTGAAAGATAAAAGCGCGAAAATCGTTCATACCAGTAATCAGGGTTTTGTAAAATACGAGTTATTATTTCAAGATCGTAAACTCTATACTGGAATTAAGTTTACAACTTAAATTGTAAAACTTCATTAGGTGGTTTGATTAAATGAAAAATAAAATTTAACATAGGTCTAATGAAATTATAATATGGATATATATTTAAATGCCTTAAACTAACCTATCTAGGCTTAAAACAATGAATATGAGAAAAGTAAATTAAACCTTAGCGTAAGTCCAAACAAATATCACTGCCTTTGGTCTACTCAGTGCTGTGTAAGTGTAACGGAGCCCAAAATGATACAAAATTGCTGGGTAAAATAAAACTTTCAAGACTGAGATGTCATACGGTATTCACAAAATTTGGTGGAATCCATTGTTATACAGTAGATAATCATATAATAATGGATAAAAAGTACCTGGTGGACCTAACGTATTCACTGTTAATTTTACAATTATTTTGGTAGAATATTTTTAAATCGTAGTCTCAATTACTACAATTAAATTAACTACTCAAAACGCATTTATGTTTATGATGAATGAATATCACAGCCATCACGATGTCGTACACTTCACTCATTCTAATTTCAGAAGTTTTTTTATTTATTTTTATTTCAGTAATCTGCAATCTGTTAGTTAAAAATGTAACATGTGTATTTTACTTTAACAGATATCCTTTTATGTTATCACTAGCTGTTGCCCGTCACGGCTTCGCCCGTGTTGAATTTTATTTTTAATTTATTTTAAGACCTACGAAATCTTCTTCCTTAAGATATACATTAAGATTAATACATTGAAATAGTGAGAGCGGGGCACCTATGAGCAAAGAAAAACGATCATGTCAAATATTAACCCCATAGGCAATAGAGTAATTTTTAAGTCCAGTGCGGGGCGGAGCCCTAAAGCCTTTCAAAAGCTATATTTCCATAACCGTTTCTTGGTGACTTCCTATGAGCAAAGAGGAACATCCATGTCAAATATTAACCCCGTATGTCATAGAGTAAATTTAAGTTCAGTGGGGTCGAGCCCTAAAGGACTTCAAAAAATATTTTTCCAAAACAGTTTCTCAGCACCTTTGAGTAAAGAGGAATGTCCACGTAAAATTTCAACCCCGTAGTATCTATGGTAACTTAAAAGTTCTGTGGGGTAGAGCCCTAAAGGAAATTTGCAAAATCGTTTCCAAGTGAATGCTCATGAGTAAAGAGGAACGCCCATGTCAATTTCCAACCCCGTAGGCCATAGAGTAATTTTTAAGTCTAATGGGGCGTAGCCCTAAATGAAATCAAAAACTATATTTCCAAAACAATTTTTTAGTGACTACCTATGAGCAAAGAGGAACATCCATGACAAATTTCAACCCCGTAGGCCCCGTAGGTTTTTAAGTCCTGAGGGGCGGACCCCTTAAGGAGTTCAAAAACTATATATGCAAATCCGTTTCTTGGTACCTTTGAGTAAAGATTAATGTGCTCGTCATATTTTAACCTGTAGGTTCTATGGTAACCTAAAGGTTCTGTGGGGCGGAGCCCTAGAGGAAAATCGCAAAATCCTTTCTTAGTGAATGTCCATGACCAAAGAGGAACATCAATGTCAAATTTAACTCAGTAGGCCACAGAGTAATTTTTAAGACCAGTGGGGTGGAGCCCTAAAGGACTTCAAAAACTATATTTTCAAAAATGTATTTGTTCAATTTATATAAAGTAATACATGTAGCAAATCACACCCCATTAGTTTAATAATTTACTTTCACTATCATATCTTTTCAATATTTGTATTTTAACTAACATGCCATTGTTTATAACGTTCTTTACTCTTGTTTTGAATATAGCTCCATCTCATCTCTCTTTTGAAGGTTCTTTTGAAGTTCTTTTTAATAGTTTACCTCAGGTCCTTCGAGTATTTTTATTGGTTCCCCTCCAGTATCTAGTATCTTAGTGAATACCTATGAGCAAAGATGACCACCTATGCCAAAAACTAACCCTGTATGCTCTATAGTAATTTTGAGGTTATTTGGGGCAGAGCAATGAAGGAAATGTGTAAACCACTTTTTATTGAGCACCCATGACCAAAGAGACTACTCCAAATTTCAATCCCGCAGGCCCTATAGTTTATGGATTCGTTGTTTCTTTCAATTCGTATTGTAATTGGCAATAATTGTAATATTATATTGAAATTTCGAAGACATGTGGGATGTGGGGTGGAGCCCTGAAGGGATTTTTGTGAAAGCGTTTCTTAGTGAGCACCTATGAGCAAAGAGGAACGTCCATGCCAAAATTCAACCGTGTAGGCCCCAAAAGTAATTTTGAAGTCCTGTGGGGCGAAGCCCTAAAGATGCTTTACAAAAGCGATTCTTAGTGAGCACCTATGGGCAAAGTGTATCTTCCATTTAAAATTTCAACCTCTTAAGTCATCTGGCTTTTCATATTCGTTGTTCCCTAGATTCATATTTAAAATTGGCAAGCATAACATTAGACAAAAATTGAAATCGTGTGTGGCTGAGCCCTGATAGAATTTTGCAAAACAGTTTCGTAGTGAGCACGTACATAAAAGCAAAGAGGAACGTCCACGTCAAATTTCACCATCATAGATCCTATGGTTTTTTAAGATTCATTGTTTCCTAGATTTGAACTAAAAATTAGCTATGAATAACATTTGATAGAAATGTTGAAGTCCTATGTGGCGGAGCCCTGATGGAATTTCGCAAAACCGTTTCATAGCAAGCATCTATGAGCAAAGAAGAACGCCCATGCCAAATTTTAACATCGTAGGTTCTGAAGCTTTTCAGATTCGTGGTTGCCTTGATTTGTATAAAATATTGGCCATAAGAATAATATTAAATGGAACTTTTGAAGTCCTGTGGGGTATAGACTTGAAAGAATTATGCAAAACCGTTTCTTAGTGAGCATTTTTTAACACAGAGGAACGTCCATGGCAAATTTCAGTGGAGACTCTGATACGTGAGTGAGTGGTATTTGACAAATATATAGTAGATTGTTAATAACTCTATGTATTTGCTGTTATTAAATTTCTTTTTGACAAATCGCTAATGCCTACTGGTGTTGTTATCTTACTTTATTTTTGTCAACCTAAACGATCATAATCACTAACATGAAGTAAGATATAAAAGCCGATTTATTATTTTAATATTGTGTATGATTTAGTAACTGGCTGCAATGCTGACGAAATGCTTATACCATGGCAAATCAGCAATACTTCAGATGTAAATTAAACTCTATAACATCAGTAAAAACTTTCTTTTTTAATTTCAGTTCACATTCTCGACTGCTATGTAGTAATATTAGTTTAAAACTAAACTGTTTACAAAGTATATAAAAAATTGTTTTAACGGTTTTTTTTATATAAATACAAACGACCTCTGAGAATATTCATTTTTTTATTGTAATCGATAGGAAACAAAACAAACAGTTTGTAAATATTATTTCTTTTTAAAACAAAAAAGTATGTATATGAGTAAATTGATCTATATTAATATCGCATTACTGTGCTGTATAAATATCTATATTGCAATTAATTAAACACACAAATATGCATCAATGATATTTTCATGGTGCTATTATGGGATTATGGCTTATAACATGTTATCTAAAAAATATTGAATTAAGTTAAAAACTTAATATGAGCTTAAAATCTTCTCTGAACACCTCGACAAATTTAAATCTGGATTTGGTATGCGGTTTAGTCATAACTTGCAGGGTTATTTTATGCGAACCGAACATTAACTTACATTTTGTAAAGTTAAAACCAATTACCATGATTTAATATACAACAGAAATATTACAGATCCCAATCACTTAAAATGATATTCTACACAAGAAAAAAATATGGATTGAAGGAAATTAAAACGGAAATACATCATAACGATAAACTAAAAAAAGATACATGAGAAATTAAAACTATAGAAAGAGAAACTATAAAGTAAACCACTGAAATAGATTACCCAAAAATCGTTTAATTGTTTCGTTTACAGCATTGTTGTTATTGTGATTTTGATGAGGTGATTCAGGATTATGGGATACGGATATGGTTTTCAAATCTCAAGGAAGGGTTTCAGGAATTATTTTACATTTTCAGGCAGGGCCGAACAAAGTAAGTGTTTGCCGTAAAATACAATCAAATACAATCGTTTCATTTTATGAACATGTTCAATAATAATAAAACAATGTATCATTAGATTTTAAAAATTGACATAAAAACTATTTAATTATGTATTAGGCCTATATCTCTTTAACTGAAATATGGTGAGTAAATACTTTTGTGACCCACTATCCGTCAGTAAGTAGCTCAAAACATTTTAAATTACAGCTGTATTAAACACCACAAGTTACGCACCAGATTTTGCTTACGATAAAGGAGTCGATTATTCAAATCATGCGAACAGTCAATTAACTGAACCCCTGAACGGCTTACTAATTCAGTGTGCCGCATTAATAACCCCTATTGCTGAACGTCAAATATACAGGGTGTTTCAGAACTCCCTACCAATATTTTAGGGCATTGTTCCTGGGTTAAAAACATATCTAAATATCATATTTAAATTGTCCGGAAGTCTTAAGTTACTCACACAGCCGCCATTTTGTTTTTTACACATAATAATTTGTATTTCCGTAACGGATGGTTGTATTCGGATCATATTTGGTATAAATCTTTATCATACCAATATACATTTCCAAGAAAAAAATTAATTTTTTCCATTGTATATTTTCAAAATGTCGGCCATTTTAAATTTTCAAGCTCAAATATCTCAAAATCGGTAAATTTTATAAAAATTTTACAAGACACAAAAAAGTTGCCAAATTAAATTCCCTAACCAATGGTACCAAGTTTGTAAGGATCTGACAACAAATAACGGAGTTATTGCGATTTTTCTTCATAAAAACATTGATTTTGCTGTTAAAATGGCCTTATTTGCATTGAATTCAATGCAAAATCCATGTTTTATGAAGAAAAATCACAATAACTCCGTTATTTGTTATTCGATCCTTACAAACTTGGTGCCATTGGTTAGGTAATGTAATTTGGCAACTTTTTTGTGTCTTGTAAAACTTTTATAAAATTTACCGATTTTGAGATATTTGAGTTTGAAAATTTAAAATGGCCGCCATTTTGAAAATATACAATGGCAAAAATTAATTTTTTTCTTGGAAATGTACATTGGTATGATAAAGATTTATACCAAATATGATCTGAATACAACCATCCGTTACGGAAATAAAAATTATTATGTGTAAAAAACAAAATGGCGGCTGTGTGAGTAACTTAAGACTTCCGGACAATTTAAATATGATATTTAGATATGTTTTTAACCCAGGAACAATGCCCTAAAATATTGGTAGGGAGTTCTGAAACACCCTGTATAGCAAGTATCTACAAATATACAGGGTGTCCAGCTTCAACCTTTACAAACTTTTCCAGGTTATTGCCCACGTCAAAATAAGCAAAAAAGTTCCTATAAACATAAGTAGAGGCCTTTTGAGGCACCTGGGACAAACGCAAATTCAGCGGTTTTTAATCAGTGGTTACGTATTAGTGACGTGTGATGACGTATGTGTGACGTCATACGGTGACGAGGTGGAGTGTGTGACGTCACGGGTGTGACGTGGTGGTGTGACGTCACTAATACGCTGTTGAACTTTTAGAGGAGCCCAGAGAGTCTTGATTTTCCTGTTAATTTGTGTTTATGACCAAACGCCACCCCGGCTGTCGGCCCGATCACGCTAAGGCTGCTATACTCCCTCGCTCTTTGCATTTCAGTGCTAGATACCAAATTTATTTACTTACAAAGGCCGGCACATAAAGATCATTGTATGTTCTTAAAAAATATATTTAAGAGTATTTCTATTCATCCAGTAAAATCCATTAATTTTTATCCGATTTATACAACCGGAGTTTTGCTTGAATAAATGACAGAAAACTTCTTAAATTCCCGGTCAAAACTACGGATTTTATTCCCCTTATACTTTTACACAACTAACACTCGACCACGATTATGTTTGGCGGGAATATGTAATAATTATTACACGCCGGTCTTTTTATTCTATCATACACCTTCATTTCACACTTTTTAAACAATTATTAATTTTTAAACGTTTATTTCCGTGGTCTTTAGAAAGGCCGTTTCGTCTAAATCTTAATTTTTTGAACTGCGGGCTTCATTCCTGTAACCCTATTATATTAAGCTATAATTATACTGTTTATTCGGGTTTTAAGAAATATTTTTACGCCTGAGCAGGTTCAAACATGTTCAAGGTCAAATTGAATGTAGAAAAAAAAGGAACTTGACTGTAGCGGACATGCCAGCCGACCAGCCAAGTATAGGGGCAGTTCATCGTAGCTGGGCAGGCCAGCCGACCGAGTGAACCAAGGAGTGGGGGACCGCAGAAACCGCACTGCGCGAACCACCCGGGTATGTTTGTTTTTTGGGGGGGTGTGATAGGAATCAGGTAAGGAACATAGTTTAAATACCCTTGAGTGTTAGTGTTTGCCCAAAATAAGAAAGAACCCAAGCAAAGCCATGCAAAGAAAGGACAGTAAAGAAGGAAGCCGCCGACTAAGTATGCAAACGAGGGAAGGGACCAAAATGGTCCCGTGATCAAACTGATCTTGACGCCCAGGGAACATCTCACGGCGGCTCCGAATCTCCTCGCCTAAGTCCGGAGTAGTCTTTCCCAGGCACGGCGACATTCCTCGGGACTTGAGCGGGGCTCGACCCGGTGACTCGACGGCAACCCCCGTAGACATCGAGCGGCGCAAGCGAGTTGACCTGCTTGGGTGCACGCTTGGCTTTGGCTCCGAGGCGGTATACCACGTAGGGATGCGCTTCTCCGAAGACAACGCCGAATGCCCGGTGTCTCCGATGGTGTCCGCCGAGTCCCAAAAGTCGGCCGGAGAGGTAGGAGCTGCTTCTTGGATGGTCCCGTGACGGCTCGATGCAGAGTGATGCAGTGCTCCTAGCAGCTCCCGGTTTTATCCCGACTCAGCGAGGAACGGACGTCTCTCATTGGCTCAGCGGCCGGGCCAATCAGAAGCGAGCTACAGTTAATGACTTCACCACGGGGCCATGCAGCGAGATTGCACTCGGCTAAAGATGGTGGTTAAGCCTCAGAAAAATCCAACCGAGCTGTAATATTGTCTTGTGTTAAAATTAATACACTTAACAAAACATTATAATTTGACTCGCAACTTCATTTAATAATAATAATAATAATAATAATAATAACTTTAGAAAATAGTTTAATCGTTTAAAATCGTCACTGTCAAACCATTTTTTATTTACTGACCTAACTATTCACGTTGCTGAAACATTTCATTTTGCTCTGCTGAGTCCCTATCGTAAAGAAAACACCTTGAGAAATTTCGCCGGGGTGGTCTCAACACTAATGACGGGAGACGGGTATATAATCTGGGCCATATCTGGTGCGTGCCCAGCGCAACCATATGCCGCCTAGTCGTAGTGTTGGTTACGGTAGTAAATCGCTCCGCTGGACCATTCATGTAATACACTCTCGTACACACTTAGAGGCGACGCGACGATAGTATATTGACCGAGGGCAAAGGGCCAATATTTCCTTGCAGGTCCCCTCAAGATAGGATGAGTGAAGAATTGTATTTCTACACAATTATATAACATTAGTTAATTAAAAACTGAAGACATAATTGGTATTTTTATTGATATATTCAGGATGTCACAAAACAATTTTTTTCTATGACTTTGGGATATGATTACTTATTAAAGAAAGAAAATCAAATAAACACATGTCCAAAAAATGCTTTGTTAACCCGTTAGCCACCAATTTGTTTCCATACGCTACAGCACAACAGTGTTGTACGCCAATGTACACAGTGTATACACAGGGGGACTCGCTCAGCACTCTTGACAGCAGACAAGGTCAACTCCTCGGTCATGCTGTGCGTGAGTCCCCGCGCAACACTCATGGGACAGTTATTATTATTGTTGTCGCATGAAAGGTGTCTCCGCTGGGTCAAACGTTTTGCTGGATGCCCGGCGAAATCAAGTGGAGAAGACGCCGTGTCAGTTGACGGCGAGAACAGCCTCGTACCCGGTCAAAACATTTCAGTTTTGTCCGCTGAGTGAATACCGTACAGAGAACGCTATAAGAAATTTCAGCGGCTAGGTCTCAGCACTAATGACGGAAACCGAGCATACATTCTGGGTCACACATCTGGGCGTGGGCCGTGCTATCTAGGCGCGGGCTTCTCATTTTCCTTGACGGCACGAATGGCTCCGCGCTCCGCCATTCGTGTTCGCACACTGCGCCGACTGCTCTTGTCTGCTGTTGCCCGGACGCAAAGCTACGTACTGGGCCAATCTTACCTTGCATGTCCCCATGATAAGATGAGGAGAAAAATTGTATTTCTATACAATTATACAACATTACTTATTTTAAAACTAAAGACATCCTAAATTAGACATATTTTGTATTTTTTTTATTTATATATTATTATTCAGGATGACACAAAAATATGTTCCATGACTTTGGGATATTATTACTTACTTGTACAGAATAAAGAAAAAACAAAACAAATAAACACATGTCCTAAAAATGCTTTGTTTACCCGTTAGCCACCAATTAGTTACACATGGTAATTTTTATTCCGTAAGGCATTGTTACATTTTCAATCACGTTTACCCATTGAATTTGGTATCGATGAATAGTAGTTTTCTACAAGAGGAAAAAAAGTGGGTCTTTCTGGTGTGTAGGCCTAATTGTGTTTTAAAAACGATTACACATAAAAAGAAACTTTTTATCATTCTGCACGAAATCAGCCTGTTTTTTGTTCTCTCAACTGTACCAAAACCGATTCTTTATTGTCCTAGGACTGAAAAATCATCTGGAGAATTTTTTAGGTCCTAGTACTGAAAAGTCAGCTGTTTGCTATGTATATTATTATTCATTTATTAATGTTGAGGAGCAGAATTTTGAAATTCAAAAGTTATAAAGAGCATTGTTTGTAAATAACATAAATGTAAACACTGCATATTACTAACTTTGTGAATATAACCTCGAAAATACATCTTTATAGTTATAATTTTTAATGATCAAAAGTCTAATTTCGCATTATGATATAAAACGTTGTTCATCGCTCGGAGCAAAAGTGTCTTTTTGATGCTTAATCGTTTTTAAAAACTCGGCTGCGCCTCGTTTTTAAAACACGATTGCGCACCAAAAAGACCGACTTTCGCTCCTAGTGATGAAAACTACTATTTGCTCCGAATGATGAACAACGTTTTATATCGTCAATGAAAAATTAGACTTTTTATATTTAAAAAAATATTAAATATAAAGTTGTATTTTTTAGGTTATATTTACAATGGAATTAATATGCAGTGTTTACATTTCTGTTATTTACAATCAATGCTCTTCATAACGTTTGAACTTCAAAATTCTCCACCTCGAAATCAATAAATGAATAATATTATACTAACCAAACAGTTGCCTTTTCAGTCTTATGACCTAAAAAAATCTTCCAGCTGATTTTTAAGTCCTAGGACAAAAAAGAAATGGTTTTGGTACTATTGAGAGAACAAAAACCAGCTGATTTTGTGCAGAATGATAAAAACAAAATAATAGTTTAATAATTTTTATTGTACTTGATAATTAAAATAACTTCAATGTGTTCTGGTAAACATATCTTTGGTATTAATGTATACTGGAATACGAAAAAATTAGTTTTCCGAAGTCTGTTACATAAATGTAAAAATAGGTCTTGGACAGAAATAAAATTTTATTTTAACTTTTAAAACTCATTTTTACAGTTAGAGGAAGTGAAAAGATTCGTTTGCCCGACCTTTATGTTGTCGACAGGAAAGAACAACATTGCCAGGTCAAAGCTGGCAGTTTAGCAAGTCACACAGTTGGCCGTGGCAAAGATAATCAGCGCTCACGTGCCATAACAGCGTGTCGCTCAACACGGAGACCGTATCAGCTGCAGACGTTGTTATCAGCTTATCAGGTGCTGCTAGCCTACGCTTGGAAATCTGTTTGCTGCTTGACTTACAACGTACAAAAACAGTGTTCATCACTTACCGAACTAGTCTAATAGAAATCTCATATTTTCCCATTAAAATAACATTGGAATTGAATGTACAGCTGTAAATACGTGTAGTTTTTTTGTGATTACAAATATTCACAATATTGGATTGGTTGGATGTCATTGATCTAGAAGTAACAGTAACATTTGTATTGTATACAAAAATAAATCGTTCGGTTTCGATAGACGTATTATTTAATTATTTTATTTAAATAGCTTCATATGTAATTGAGGACCTTGGTTAAGGTAATTGAGGAAATACCGGCACAAGGATATTTTTATATTGTGTTTTGTACAATATCATGAACAATTTAATTAAAATTAAGTGGATAAATAATATTGAAGTTGCGTCTAGTTTAATTTTAAAAATAACTAGCGACTTCTATTAACTGTAAAACTTTCAATAATTTGTTAATTAAAAACATTTAACACAATATATTTAAGTACAAAAAAATACTTTAATATAAATTAGTGTGGTGAAAGGATTTCCTAGACAATGTCCCTACGTATTAGTCCAAGACCTTCCAGTTCAAATTTTACAAAGTAAAATCGTATAAAAAAACACACATTACAAAGTTGCTCATGCAAGTTGCATTATTTAGGCTATATTTGTAATCTTCCTAAAAACATATTGATCAACATGCGGCTAAAAAAAGCTTAAAAAAACATTTGAAAGATATATTATCTTCATTCTTTCAATGTCATTCTTTCCATGATGTTTTAAGGTTTTCATCTTAACGACATTTATCGGACAACGTTCTTTCGATAGGATGTAAAAAATCAAATAAAAACTAAAACCACTAAAATTTGGTGTTTATTGTACATGTCAAAATATTTTTTGTTAAAGTAAATGTCAAAAACTGTTTATTTTTATTTTTTCAGTAGTCTTGATCCTGTTTCTTCGTGTACGCCATTGTAAAACGCATGTTACCTCATTCTTTACGGTACGTATATGAGAAGATGAAAGGTCTATATGATGGTGTGTTTAAGGACTCACTGTCGTTTCCATCTTAGAAAACCGATATGTCTTCTACACTATGGTCCACTGACATCAGCGACGAAGATTTGGAAGAGACCGCCGTAATTGCAGAGCACAAGGAAAGAATTAAGGAAACTACCGAAGCATCTACTTCAAATTTGTGGCCCAATTCCATCGGCAACGAGGATTTGGAGGAGATCGCCGTAAATTCGAAGAACACGGAAATAATTAAACAAATTACAGAATTATGTACTTCAAATTTGTGGTCCAATACCATCAGCGACGAAGATTTGGAGGAGATCGCCGTAATTGCGGAGCACATGGAAAGAATCAATCAAACTTCCGAATCATGTACTTCTACTCTATGGTACAATACCATTAGCGACGAAGAGCTGGAGACTATCCTGACTACGGAGCATTCCGTCCATGACAATTTCGGAAAAAATAATTCAGCCAACTCCAAAGATGAAGCAATGGTTCCAGATGTCTGCGGATCACGAATAAAATAGTAGATGACTTAGGGTTTTTGCAGCTCGTCCAAAGAGCCATCTCTGATTGGTAGGTCGATTAAGTAGTGTATGACTTAGGGCTTTTCTGTCAACTGTAAAAACTTGTTGCTGATCATAATCACTTTATAAATACTTTCAAAACATTAACAGTTACAATTTTTTAAAACTCCCTTTGAGTGGCCTTGAACATGTTTAGGCCTGTTTGAAGTATTTTTTTTCTTGCCTGGCAGCGAATTTTTTTTCACGACTGCAAATAATAAAAAGAAGTAAATTAATACGTATAAAACAATTATGAATCATAATTAAAAGAATAATGAGCCCCTTAACTTCTGGATCTTTCAGTCACATTTAAAACTTGTGCTGAATAAAACTGTATATGTAAATAATTAAAATTTCTTATTGTGTCCAAAATCTGTTTCTACATTTATGTGAAAACTCGTGATGCTGTATTCTATGTGCAGTACGTAGATGCCCGTCCCTGTGAAACACTTGATTTCGTCTTCTGTGCGGTACGTAGGAATGGGACGTTAACTATTAATGGTGGTCTACCTTCTATCTATCTTTCACTAATCATCTGCCTCTTGAACTGTCAACAACAAAGGCCGCAGCCCAAGACGATCAACATGAAGTTTCATCTGATTCTGTCAGACGAAGAAGATTTAAGACTGTTTCATGAAACATTGGTTCGTGTGATGAATGGTGATCCTCCGATACAATTAAGAGATTTCTGTCGGGTTTCAAGAAGAGATGTTAAACGAGTCCTATTCATCCCAGCAACTACAAAATTGGTCACGGGAAACAACTTCTTCGCCCAATATTTCTAATAGCCTGCACAACAACATGGAAGAACACCAAACTAATGAACCTCCGAAATGTATGGATGATTAATGAAATTTTGTTTTTGACACTTAAACAGTACAACTAGTCAAAGTTCCGGAAGTCTGCGTACGACTAATGAAATTGTGCCCATTAGATATAAACTGGGAAAGGCGTTCAAAATGGTTAACCGTTTTATGCTGAAAACTTGGTGCTTATTATAAAGTGTCTTAGTAATATTTGCAAAGTTATAGTTAAACAAGTTTTTTAAAACTTTTTTGAGTGACCTTGAACATGTTTCAACATGTTTGAAGCAGTTTTCGTATCCATCAAGCGAATATTTTCCCACCGAAAACATCAACGTCGTTGCCGAAAAAAAAATAGGGACTACCCGGGACATAGGTATATGATAGTTGGACTTTTAGTCTACTTCAAAACGGCCTTTCTAAAGGCCACCATTACACTCAATCGTTTAAAGGCTTTGCCGAGCTAACTTATATTGTATTTTATTTAATTTTATAATTGCTACAAGCTGGCTGCTACAAACGAGTGAAAAATTGGTAGCCGTGAAAACGACTGTTTTGTATAGGTTTTACACAGTAAAACCTTATAGAGCATAACTACTCTGCGTTAGCATCATCGGATAAATAATCTGCTCCCACTAATCTTTCCAAAGCAGCGATCACTTCTCTGCATGTTATACTAGTTCTGCTTGTTACAGAATGAACTTGTACGGGTTGATTTTCACTGGTCACTTGCCTCCCCGTAGGCAATGTTTGAAAAGGTGGTGTAGTAGAGGATATTTCATGGACCTGTATAGACTGCTCCATTGCAATGTTGTCGCTAGAAAGGTTCGTGCAGTACTGTTTTTAAAACACATTCATGTTCACAGGTTAATTTGATGAGCCAATGAGATTGAAGGTGCTGATGTCAGCAAAAAATGAACCAATAGAAATTTAGTGCTGAGGTAAGCATTTGATATATAAGTAGAAAATTCAAGCATTGGTTCTCATTCCTACTTCTGGAACTGTATACAGCGCATGGAACAGCCATTCAACTACAATGTATTACTGCCATCGTTGTAATGAAGATTTCTCTAACGAAGATTTGTATGTATTGCATTGTGAAATTTATCATAATGCTACGGAAAATACATCGTCCGACTGTGAAGACCATCCGGATTTTGTACGCTTCCTTGCCAAAAATTCTACGGAGCAGAACAGACCAAGTGTCATCGCATATGCACCCCCAAGAGAAGATGTGGTTGATCCTACTGATGAATCGCCTCATCCTTCGACTTCAGGAACACCGAGTGAAGCTGCAACTCCAGGAGAAGATGTGATGGATTCTGATGATGATTCGTCTCAACCTTCGACTACAGGAACTCCGAGTCAAGATTCTACGTTGGGAGTCGAAGTTTTAGTGGAAGCATTTGAGAGAGCTGTTGTCCGACATTATAGAATAAACAATACAAATTCGCTTGAACTACAAAATTTCCTGACTATAGTAAAGGATGTCATAGTTGAAAAACTAAATTATGAACTCCATCGATTGAATTTCATAAAATTTGGACTACTATTAGATACAACATTTAATAATGTTGAAGGAGAAATGTCCAATAGAGGGTTTCTCTCTAGAAACCGCAGTATCATGGTCACGTCAAATATCGATGAAATTGTTGAGGAATGTTTGCAGGAATTGGTACTTAAAATAACTGAACACGAAGCTCGTGGGTCTGGATGGTCCTTGATCAACATAAACAGTCTAGATTTACGTGTTCATAAACGTGGATACGGTGATCGTGGCAGCAGTTATATTCCACTGCCAGCAAAGATAAAAAATACTTTCTCATGTATCAATGTTCAAAACAATGACAATGAATGTTTCAGATATTCCATGTTAGTAAAATATCTTGTGCGAGAAGGTGTCCAACACCCAGAACGACCAAATAGAAGATATCAAGAACTAATCTGTAGGTATAATTTTAATGGGCTAAACTACCCAGTGTCATTGGCCGAGATAGGACGTTTTGAAAAACGCAATCCAGGGGTATCTATCAATGTTTTTGGACTCGACAGTAGAAACAATGTGTACCCTTTGAAAGTTGTGACTCAGGAACTGGCAGATCATACAGATTTATTGCTACTAACAGATGGTGATGTTTCACATTATGTGTATATAAAAGATTTTACCAAACTTATTCACAAGCAGCTTACCAAACACAAGAATCTGATAACGGTGTGCAAAAGATGTTTTTGCTTTAAAAATATCCCATTATATAGGGGAGGTCATCGTTGGCTGACGGAACACTCTAAGCTTTGTGGAGATCATGCAACAATGAAAGTTATCCTCCCAAATGTAAAGAATTCTTTGCTGAAGTTTAAGAATATACATCACCAGTATCGCATCCCGATAGTCATTTATGCAGATTTCGAATCATCGTTGATACCAGTGGAAGATGTAGATCCTGACGCACCATGCAGTGGAAAGTACCAAAGACATGAACCAAACAGCTATTGTCTTTTAGTAAAATCAACTCTTTCAAAGGAACATCTTCAGCGCTATGATATTCCAACGGAGCCAAAACTTTACCGTGGAGAACAGGCTGCGAAACGATTTGTTGATGATCTGTATGATATTGCTGAAAAAGTATCTACTCTCTACAGTTACATTGTTCCAATGGAAAAACTCAGCGAACTTCAAGAACTATGTCACCTAATGGAGGATGTTTGTTTCTTATGCAAAAGAGAGTTTTCCGAAGACAACATCAAAGTACGTGACCATGATCATTTGACAGGGGCCTATAGAGGAGCTGCCTGCAACGCCTGTAACATCAATTTCAAGCTTCCAAATTTTGTACCCGTCGTATTACACAACCTAAGTGGGTACGACGCACACTTTATCATCCCTGAGCTCGGTCGAGACAAAGGCAAAATAGACGTATTGGCACAAACAACCGAAAAATTCATAAGTTTTTCAAAGAAAGTAAAAAATATAAAATTAAGATTCATAGACTCATTAAGGTTTATGCCTTTCAGTTTGATGACACTTTCAAAGAATTTGGAAAGAAGAGACTTGATTGAAACGAGGAAGCTTGTTTCAGAAGATAAGTTGGAGCTTGTATTAAGAAAAGGAGTATTTCCCTACGACTATATAGACTCTCTTGCACGATTCGACGAGACTGAACTACCTCCACCAGAAATGTTTTACAGTAAACTCAATGAATCACCAGTAGACCCAGAGGATTATGATCATGCTGTTAAGGTATGGACAGAACTTAACATGTCAACACTTGGAGATTACAATGATTTTTATGTGAAACTTGATGTAACTCTCCTTTGTGATGTAATGGAGGAGTTTAGGAATTCGTGTATGGAATCTTATGGACTCGACTGTTTTTATTACTTCACCTCTCCAGGGTTAGCTTGGCAAGCAATGATGAAGGAGACTAAATGCGAACTACAACTTTTAACTGACATTGACATGGTTCTCATGATTGAAGCTGGTGTTCGAGGAGGACTAACACAATCCGTCACACGCTATGTCAAAGCCAATAACAAACATCTTCCAAATTATAATCCAAGAGAAGAATCAGTATATCTAGGCTACTTTGACGCTAATAATCTTTATGGATATGCGATGTCTATGCCATTACCTTACGGTTTTTTTTGCTGGGTAGAACCTACTGTATTAGGAGACATCGTAAACATCCCAAAGTTCAATGATATTGGATACATTTTGGACTTTGACTTTGAGTATCCACAAAATCTTCACGACCATCATTATGATCTCCCATTCCTACCAAGGACCGAGATTCCTCCTGGAGGCAAACATCCCAAATTGATGACAACACTCGAAAGTAAAACTAACTATATAGCACATTACTGGATTGTACAACAAGCGATCGAACTGGGCATAAAAATTGTTAGAATTAATCGGGTACTTCAATTTACACAAAAGACTTGGTTGAAACAATATATTGATTCTAATACTGCCAGAAGAGCTGCTGCAACATCAAATTTCCATAAAGAATTTTATAAACTGATGAATAACGCAGTTTATGGAAAATGTCTCGAAAACAAAAGGAATCACATGAATCTGAAACTGGTCTCTGACGAAAAGAAAATGTTAAAATTAGTTCAAAAGCCTAACTTCAAAACTTCTATTGTAATTAATGAAAATCTTGTAGCAGTCTGCATGGACAAAACCAATGTTGTCATGGATCGACCTCTATATGTAGGAATGTGTATACTCGACATTTCAAAGACCCATATGTATGACTTCCATTACAAAAAGATGGTTTCCTATTACGGACGGGATAAAATTGGAATATGCTACATGGACACTGATGGGATCGTCTACTGGATCAAGACACTCGACATGTATGAAGACCTCAGAGTGTTTCCTCACAGGAATGCCTTTGACTTCTCAGACTACCCCATTGACCATCCTACCTATGACAACTGTGTAAACAAAAAGATATTAGGAAAGTTCAAGGATGAAACTTCTGGTGTACCCCTAGAAGAAATTGTAGCGCTTATGTCAAAGATGTATGCCTTAAGGATGTTTACAGGCAGAATAGAAAATGACATGGAGGATGAAAACGAAGCCGGAATCATTAAAAAGGCAAAAGGAATTAAAAAAAATTATATAATGAAGAAAATGAGGTTCGAACATTACTATAATTTTTTATTTAGAGGAGATGAGTACAATGCAACTTTCAACACCATCCGTAGTTTTAAGCATAATTTGTACAGTTTAACAGTAAAAAAGAAGTCATTGTCAGCCAAAGACGACAAGCGTGTGATCCTTCAAAATAAGATCCACACACTCCCTTATGGGCACTATTCCTTAACAGAAATGGATTGAATAAGACATTCATAAAGGAACGAAAATCCACAAAATCTGTATTGTACTGTAAAGACTAACTTTAAAACTGTATGTAAAGTTTTTTAAAACTTAAATTGGATGACCTTGAACTCATCTTTTCATATCAATTTGACTCAAAACTGTAAAATTTTTTAAAACTTAAATTGGATGACCTTGAACTCATCTTTTTATATCAATTTGACTTCTGAAATGTATACAAGTATAATTGAATAAATTACCATTATCGTTCAGTTGTATAATGGACGAAGAATAAAGCAGACCAATGGACGAGAGAAAAATTATAGTTCAAGAACTTCACAAACCAGTTCGAAGAAATTTTCCTAGAAGATCAACGGTCGTAAAGGGAATAAATGACTTATATCAAGCTGACCTTGTAGAAATGAAACCATACAGTAGAATAAACAAAGGTTTTAAATACATTTTAACAGTTATTGACTGTTTTACAAAAGTTCCCAGTGCTATTCCCCTTAAAAACAAAAATGGACCTTATGTTACTGAAGCAATGAGAAAGGTACTGCAGGCAATAGGAAAACGTATAAAGCATCTACAGACAGACGACGGCAAAGAATTTTTTAACAAAGATTTTTCTGATCTCATGAAGAAAAATAAAATAAATCACTATTCTACTTTTAGTGAGAAGAAAGCCTCCATTGTAGAACGTTTCAATCGCACATTGAAAACATTGATGTACAAGAAATTTTCAGAAAGAGGAAGTTATGAGTGGTTTGATATTCTTCCAACTCTAATCAAAGATTACAACAATACAAAACATCGTACTATAGGTATGAAACCAAATCAGGTGAACAAAGAAAATGAATCTTTAGTTTTGAAACGCATAAAGGAAAATACTACGCCGCGGTTAGATAAAAAACCTCCTCTGAAATTTTCCATCGGAGACCATGTGAGAATAAGTAAATATAAACAGATATTCACCAAAGGATACCTACCCAATTGGACAAATGAAATTTTCACAGTGCATCGAGTGCAACCTACCTTTCCAGAAACATACATTTTAAAGGATAGTAAAGGAGAAATATTGCAGGGAGGATTTTATGGCCATGAATTGTTAAAATCTAAAACTGGTAGTGTTTATTTGGTTGAGAAGATTTTAAGGAAAAGAGGTAATAAGCTTTTAGTGAGATGGTTGGGATTTGATAAGACCGAAGATACTTGGATAGATCAAAAGGACTTACTTTGAAATGGAAAAACCAGTAAGGTCGCAGCATTCGGATGGACAGCTCAAGTATAACTAACATCATGGAAGTAATCTATCAAAAGGATAGACTTGACGTCAATGACATTGATTGTTTGACACCGGATATCTTTGATAAGGAAGTAAGTAAGCATGGCACTTTATTGCCCAATACAATGAGATGTATTATTAGTGGACCTTCAAACTGTGGGAAAACTAACGTTGTTTTCAATTTAATAACAAAGCCAAACGGATTAAGTTTTAACAATGTATATATTTTTTCCAAGTCTCTCAATCAACCAAAATATCTGTTATTGGAAAAGATTATGAATGATGTGCCCGATGTCTCATTGTATAAATTTGACGCAAGTAGTGAGATCATAGAGCCCAACAATGCTGAGCCGTATTCAATTTTTATTTTTGACGATGTTTCTTCTGAAAATCATGACCGAATAAGAACATACTTTTCTATGGGAAGGCATAACCATATCGACTCTATTTACATTGGTCAGACATACAGTAAAATCCCAAAACAGTTAATTAGGGACAATGTTAACTTCTTAATAGTTTTCAAACAGGATGAAAAAAATCTCAAACACATATACAACGACCACGTTGGTGCTGATATGACATTTGAAAAGTTTCGAGAATTGTGTGGGAAAGCATGGAAAGAAAAGTTTGGATTTCTAGTTGTGGATAAAGAGAGGGCTATGAATAACGGTCGTTATAGATTAGGTTTCGATAAATTTGTCTTATTACATTAACATCTACATGTATAATCTTCAGTATTTATTGTGACGTTGTAGAGAACACTCGAAACTAAAAATGCCAAACCAGGAGGAGTTGCTTAGTGAAATAAAAGTTCTCAGTGACTCTATACGGAAGAAACACCTGTTACTAAAAGAAGGACTAGTGGCTAGAAATAAATATCTAGAGGAAACGTTCAAACCCATTGTAGATCCTCTGAATAAAATAAATGAAAAAATTAATAAATCAAAATTTACGGATCAAGAAGAAATAGAAACAGAAAAACCAGTAATTAAAGCAAACTCATCTTCAGAAACCGACAACTCAGAGATTGATTCGGAATTATTTAGTAGGTCAACGCATTCATTGGAAAAAGAGGATGAAGATGAAGAAAGCAGTAAATCAGATGTAGAAACTCAAGATGTGGGCAGTTTACAAGAAACAGATTCCCCTACAAATATCAGCATTTTAAGTAAAGAAATTGGGAACAAAGGACCTCTTTCACGGAAATATATTTTAAAAATGCTACATGGGGCAAGGAAACCGTCAAGATACCATGTATATGGAGCTCGCATGGATAGAGATGGTCTTCGAATGGGAGATAGTGTGATAGAGGTGGATGACAAGGATAATATTAAAGTAAAAGATCAAACTTTTAAAGGCACCGCTGGACTGTTTGAGTTGATCTTTAAGTCGTCTCCCCATAAATATTCCAAGAAGGATTTAAATAATTTTAAAAATATATGTTTGTTAACTAATTCCCATAGAAAAGGTTATTCTCCTAATGCACCTATTCATAGAAATAAATCAGATATGTACAAGGATGTAATTGCAAAGCTATTTTCTAATATTAGAGGAAAACCTTCGAAAGCTAAAGGTAAAGGGATGTCTATGAAATCTGCCTATGATACAAACATCATATATTATAATAATGTGAATAAGCTCGTTGACAGAATGCGGTTATTATATGAATCTATTCAGGCTGGACATAACGGGCTGGATAACGAAATGATTGCCTTAACCGAAGAATTAAAAAGTAGAGGATACATAGCTTAAGGGTTCAGTCTAAACATGAGTGTTGACAAGTTCGGTCGTCATGAAAGCTCTTTGGCCCGAGAGGTTTGGAGGGGTCCACCTGGTGAAGGTTTTCAATTGACTAGGGATGGAAACTATGATCTAAGAGGGAAACGTTTGTGCAACATTGCAAATCCCATTTCTAAGGATGAAGCAGTAAATCTTGGGATTATTCATACATTAACATTACATTGCAAGAATGATGAAGAAATGTTTGATGCTAAATACAAAAAAATTATAAATGTGGCGAATGCAGAAAATGAAACTGATGTTGCAAATAAAATATTTGTTTTGGAAGAGATATACAAACTAAAGAGAGATATTTACGAAAAATTAGATAAATTACAGTCTGGAAGGAATCCTTTCGCCTTTTCACGAAGAGGCAGCAGTGAAGCCCCTACAAACAGTGTGAATTCAATATATAATACGAAGAGCGATCTAGACCAACCATTACCATTGCTGACCACTAAGGACCTAACACGTTAAAACTATCATGCATAGGAGGAAGCCATTTAGTAGTGATTCATCACTCATGAGAAGAGGAGGAGGACTCCCTAGTTCAGCAGTGAGTCTTTTTAAGAAAGCGTTTGCGACTTTACCTACAGGTGCATTAATAAACACAGCTATCGACGCACTTCCAATAGAGCTACATTTACCTGGAGGTTATCAATACTGTGGACCGGGTACGAAATTACGGAAGCGTTTAGCCCGAGGAGATCCTGGAATAAACAAATTGGACGAAGCCTGCAAAGCGCATGACATTGCATATTCAAATTACTCAGATTCGGAAAGAAGATCAATCGCAGATAGAGCTCTTGCTGAAAAAGCTTGGCAGAGAGTAAAATCAAGTGACGCAAGTGTTGGGGAACGAGCAGCTGCATTAGCAGTGACAGCAGCTATGAAAGCCAAAACAACAGTTGGAGGAGGGTCGAGAAGGAGGAGAAGAAAGACCCAACGAAGGAAAAATACATCTGGTGGAGGCACAAGGAAGGGACGTAGCACTAATAAGAAAATAAATCGTAAAAGGAAAAGGTGTTCAACATGTTCTAAAAAAAAGTCAAACGGAAAAGGATTATACCTAAGACCATACCGTGCATATTAAATAACAACAAATTAATTTTGCCAAATAAAGCTTTGAACAACGAGGAGCTTGAACGCTATGCATCATGTTTGAAAATACCTTTTTTCAGAGGTGTGTTTATGCGGAACGGGTTGCCAAGAAAAATCTGGAAAAATGAAGCCGCAATCGTAAACCTTGATGATATTCATGGTGCTGGTACCCATTGGGTTTGTTACAAGAAATTATCCGATTCTGTGTTTTATTTTGACAGTTTTGGGAACCTTCCACCTCCAAAATAATTGCACGAATATTTCGGTTCAGTGCCTAAAGTGTATTTTAATTACGATAGAAGACAAAAAGAAGAAACATCAGTATGCGGACATTTATGTTTGGACGTTCTAGCCACAAGCGTCAGTCAACTATAAGATGTCTTCCTGTACTGTAACAGTTACAGGCACATCGTCAACTTTGAGGAGTTCACTATTTCCACCATTACACCTAAGAGAAGATAAACAGTGGGAGATTGCACTTTTGGATTTTACAACTTATAACTCAATTCCAAACATAATAGAAGGTGTCAACAACAAATTACACTATACAAAAAATAAAACGGCTAAGGATCTCACTGAGCTATCTGAGTTTGTTGCGATTGAAACTGGTGCTTATGAAATAGCTGACATAAACAGAGAGCTCCAAAATAAGTTGGGAAAGGATGCAATTGAACTAAGGGCTAATAACAACAATTTAAAGTGTGAAATAAAATGTAAATTTTATTTGGATCTAACTCAACCGGCATCGATTGGCCCTTTACTTGGTTTTCCATCCCAAGACACAATCCTTGAACCAAATATGTTTCACACTAGTCCAAAAACTGTAAACATTATCAAGGTTAATACTATTAACATTACATGTAATATTGTTCAAGGGGCCTACAAAGATGGTTCAAACCAACATATTTTACATTCATTCTATCCAACCGTTCCGCCGGGATTTAAGATAGTTGAAAAGCCTCATAATCTAATATATCTTCCATTAAACACCACTCACATTTCAGACATCGTATTGAACGTACTAGACCAAGACGGTGACACTGTGGATTTTAGAGGAGAAGTTATTACATTGCGCTTACACATTAGACAAGCACCATAAAAGAACGATGGGACTTGAATTTGGATATAGCACCAAACAACCTTCGCACAGTTTCAGTATATCTCCTAACGCGGAGAGGTTAACCAGAGAGAACACTAAATTCTTAGAAGGACTCGGTTTTAAAGTTAATGAAAATGGACATACTGGATATAAAACATGGACCGGTTTTCGACGAAACACTATGGGAGAAAGAGTTTCACACACACAACCCCTACGCTTCATCGAAATTAGGAAATAATGATGAGATACGAATTCCAATACAACATCAAGATGCTTATACCTTACCATCTGAAAGTTATATTTATATTGAAGGAAGGGTTTTGGCAAAAAATGGATCTACGCCATCTAAAGTGCCATTTATTAACAATGCAATGGCCTTTTTGTTTGAAGAAATTCGGTATGAAATATCAGGCATTGTAGTGGATTCGACTAAAAAAGTCGGTGTGAGCAGTACGCTTAAAGGTTTGGTATCCTTATCACCCAATGAAATAAACGCATTAAAAACAGCCGGGTGGATATTACCTAGTGCAACCAAAGTAAAACCTAATGCAAGTGGCTATTTTGACTTTTGCATTCCGTTGCGGCTTTTACTAGGATTCGCTGAGGACTACAGAAGAATAATCATTAATGTCAAACAAGAATTGGTCTTACTGAGATCGTCTTATGATACAGATGTTATAGAAGCCGATAGTGAAACAACACCTGACAAACTTGAATGGAAATTGAATTTGGATAAAATAGTTTGGAGGGTACCTCATGTACGGTTGGCCGATGAAAGGCGAGTAAGCCTATTGCGGATGTTGGAATCTGATAGGGATATTGTGGTTCCATTTAGAAGCTGGAAAATGCATGAATGGCCAGTTTTGCCAACAACTCAGCGACAAACGTGGGCTGTGAAAACATCTAGTAACCTAGAAAAACCAAGATATGTTATTTTCGCTCTACAAACAAATAAAAGATCTAACATTACGGCTAACGCAAGCAAATTTGACCACTGTCAACTTACAAACATTAAACTGTTTTTAAATTCACAGTTCTTTCCATATGACAGCCTCAATGTTATGTTTTCTAAGGACAGATTTGGGATTCTATATGATATGTATGCAAGATTTCAGTCATCTTACTATGGAAGGACAAACTCACCTCTCCTCCAACCTGATTCATTCAAGAATATTGCACCTATAGCAGTCATAGATTGTTCGAAACAAAATGAATCAATAAAGTCGTCAACAGTAGACATTCGCATCGAGTTTGAGTTGGAAGAAAATATTCCTGACCAAACTACAGCTTATTGTTTGATACTACATGACACAATTGTAACATACACACCACTAACAGGCGTGGTTAGAAGAATAATTTAGATTTTTTTTATGACAGCATGCAGCTCTTACACATATTTACCCCCACCACAGATTATAAAAGAGAGATTGCTCGGTGAGAAAACATCAGTATTCATCCTGACACCAGCAAGTCAACATTGATGGTTAACATGGACAGTGTACTATCTACTACTCCTGACGATGAATCAACGACAGGATATAAAGCACTCGAGACCACGCCACCAGCTATGACATCTGCGTCTGAAATATCGGCACATGATTTGCCAGCATCCTCACAAACTAGCGAGAACTCTACTAAAACAACTGAAGATGTTTCTTTTGAAACTGATAAAAACTCAATAGAATCTCCATCTTCGTCAACAATAGTTCAAGACTTACCTACTAATCCAACAGAACATATTCCATTACCTGTTGACAAAGTACCGATTACTAACACAAAGCCAGCACAAAACGAAGAACAACCGACTGAAAACTCCAAAAAGTCTACTGAGAAGATTAAGAAAGAACTGTCTGATTTTTTATCTTTGGAAGGAAACGATCAAAGAAAAAGGAAACGATGTGACAATGAAGATGATGATGAAGAAAATATGGATGTGTTGATGGATGTGTTTTTACGCTTAATGTACCCGTTGAATCAAAACATGGATAAATCTGTCACCGTTGGGGTTTTCAAATCGTTAAACTTCAATCCTGCAGTGCTTATTAATCACTGCGGAAAAGCCTCGTTGCTTCTCACGTTGGATATGTGGGATAAATTTACTAAATATGTATCTATCATTGAAGCCTATTTATTCAACAACTTGACAGGAAGAAAAACTGCAATTGGATTCGAAGATTCTAATTTGAAAATCGATAATATAAGACTTCGAGGTACCCAATTTGTGAGGTTTAGAGATCTTTCCAAACACAACAAGAAGATCCTCATGACTTTGGAAGAATTTCAAACTCTGTCAAACCTAACTCCTGTAATAATCAGGTACATCCAGCAACTTACTACACATTCCCCTCTCATATTTGATTATCTGAACACTTCGGTAAACACAAATCCAGCTGTGCCACTGCTATACGGACCGATAGACCAGTCTATATACAACAGATTACCTCAAGAGGTGTCGTACTACAGGAAAACTGTATTCTTCTTTAATAATCGTCGAAGTGAAGAAACCACAGTGAAAGTTTCTCCAACAAAGAACCAGCAGGAGAACATAGTAAATCAAGAAAAGTCGTAAAAATGATTTGAGTGATTGTATCGTAAAGTGCTCTCATTAGTAGCACTTATACTTTTTTAAAAACAAAATGACGTGACCTTGAAACAGTTCAGGTTTGCACATATTTGTAGCGCTTACACTTTTTTAAAAACAAAATTATATGACCTTGAAAAAGCTCAGTTTTGCAAAGGTGCTAATGTAAGTATTACTGATACTTTTTTAAAAACAAAATTACGTGACCTTGAAACAGCTCCAGTTTACACATGTTATTGTTCTTTTCACCAACTATATATTAAACAAATGTTGCTACATGGATGCAGTTGATTGTAAGATTCACATTGAAGAACACTCGCAAAATGAATAATTATTGCTGCAGCGAAAAATAAAGAAAAAAAAAATACGTCCAAATTTACAAGTAGACGGAATAGCATGTAGAACATGTGAGTGCTTCAGTTACTGTAGATGCAATTGCAAATTTTACAATCTCACCCCCAACCCTGCAGATGTTAAAAATCTACAAGACTCGACACTACTTCACCTGTTGTATGGACATGTGTTACAAGTTTAATGTACATGATTTTACCCGCTCATGTTCAATGTGCTACCCTAAAGCATTCTGTGAATGTGTATTGAAGTTTTGTAAAAACAGGAAAGATTGGGAATCTTAAAAACACCCCTCCCCCACCACCAACACATACAAACGGAAACTAAGGATTGACATGATCATAAAAGTCAAGCAACCTAATATTTTCTCTCAGTTACCTTTAGTTACTCACGAACAATGGACCGAACAGTTAGTTTTGTTGATAATGTTTCCATGTCTAAGAAGTGTGTGGTGGAATTCCAAGCTTTCAGAAACAACGATGACAGATTTATTATAAAAGAACTAGCCTTTTTTGACATAAATACAAATGTTGTTAACTACTTTCTTTTTAAACCACCGTTTTCTTTTAAGAAACTAAACCGAAAAAGTGCTAGAACAAATTCGTGGCTAACGAAATACCTTCATCACATCACATGGAACGAAGGATTTACACAATACAAAGAGCTGGATAACATAATGTATCATTATTGTCAACAGTATGACGAAATTTTTACTGCTGGTGAAGAAAAATCTAATTGGATCAGAATGTACACTACGTCTGATATAACAAACGTTAGTTTGGATAAAACTTATGCTACGGATTTAAATGGTCTTTGTATCGGTGTGAAAAATCCTCAACACAAAATCTCCAACTGCGCATTGTCGCGAGCATACAGGATTGGTCGATTATATCAAGTGGAGGGGGAAATCCTTATATACCGGTGTAGATCCATCCTACTATCATTCTAACACAGGATCTCATCTAGTAAACATCATCTCCACTATGGCTTCAAGTTCTCCATTGCAAGCTCTTGCGGACAGATTCAACCAACATTCCAAATCTGACCTGCTAACAACAAAGAAATGCAGCGAACTTCAAGAGAAGAAGCATTATGCAGTACATTCAATGAAAAAAATGGACACATCGGTTGGTGAAGCAGTCATCGCTGTTCTTGGAGATTCGCCCTACAAGGAAGGAGACAAACCTAAGTTCCAAGTATACCTTCCGAGACGATTCGTCAACGTGCTCATGAACGAAGACCTGGACTCTATCAAACCCGGAATATTTTATATAGTTTCCCATGGACCGTCTGGGAACAACTCTACAGAAATAACGATTCATTTGAACACACCTTTGTAAAACTATCTAAGTTCATAGCTTTGTAAATATTCTTTATTTAGCATAGTTAGTTCTGATATGTATGTCTTACGTTTTGCTGTTATTTGTTAATAAATCTTTTTTAAAAAACTCCAAACCAATGACCTTGACATAGTTTCTTCAAGACATTATTGCCCTCCCCCCCTCCCAATTAAATTTATTCATCATAAGTAATCAGCCCATCACCGCAACCTTACAAAAAATATACACGTCTTCTGTACGGTACGTAGGTAGGGGACGTTATAGATTGTATATGTAGTACTGACTATAAGCTTCATTCATATACTCCGCTATCCTACAACTACATCAACATGAAGTTTCATCTAGTTCTGTTGGACGAAGTGGATTTGGGAATCTTTCATGAAACACTGTTTCGTCTGATGAGTGGTGATCCACCTCTCCGTTTAAACATTACAATTGAGTTTGACGATATAACGGTTGAAGAACCAAATTCATCACGGTCACCGCCAGGATCTCCGATAGCATCATCTTCACCATATGTTTCGAGTGATCAGCTACCTGTGAAGACAGAGCAAGAGTCCCCGAAGTCCGAGGATGATGTATCTCCGTGATGTTATGTTAAACTGGAAAACCATTAAATGATTTCTAACTACTAAAGTCTCTAGTTCTTAAAAATGTTTTTTTTTAAAACTTCTTTTGAATGACCTTGAACATGTTTGAACTTGTTTTATTTGATAACTCTCTTCCCACCGTATCCTGTGCAGTACGTAGGTAGGGTAGTTAATGTTATTTTACTAGATAAATCCACTCTACCTCTACAACAACAACATACTCCACAGAAACATGAAGTTCCAACTTGACGTCTCGGACATTCTGGATGCAGTAATATGCTATCAACAACTTTATCGTCTGTTAAGTGGTGATGATCCGCAAGATTCATATATAACACTCGAATTTGTCAATGAAACTTTAGGTCAGTCCGATTCCACCCATCCTTCACAAGAAATTCCTCAACTGGTTCTGTCAAACATGGCTGATTTGGAAAGCTTCCATGGATTACTGTTTCGTCTCGTGAGTCGTGATCCTCCACTGCATTTGAAGATTACAGTCGAGAGTGAATATGGAGTTTCTAACGAGTCCAATTAATTCCAACCTTTTGTATAATATTTGTAAGTTATGATTAAAAATATTTTTTAAAACTTCGTTTGAGTGACCTTGAACATGTTTGGACATGTTTGAAGTCGCCGTCAAATTTAGCTAGACGGGGCCAACGCTAAACATTGGTTTTCATTCGGAATAACGTAGCATTGGCGTCCGATTACGAATCAGTGACGTCACACCACCACGTCACACCCGTGACGTCACACACTCCACCTCGTCACCGTATGACGTCACACATACGTCATCACACGTCACTAATACGTAACCACTGATTAAAAACCGCTGAATTTGCGTTTGTCCCAGGTGCCTCAAAAGGCCTCTACTAGCTACTTTTTTAAGAATTGAACCGGCAACCTACGGATTAAAAGCATAGCTTTACAAACGCCCAGGGAACTATACAGTTAAAAGTTTACTTTCTATTAAAGGTCCTTTTATTAGTTCATTTTACTAAAAGATTAAGTATTATTCAACTTTATTCACATGCGTGATATAACTATGTAAAATGATAGAATATAAAATACAAAATAAAATTATTAGAAAGTTACATACTTTGTTGACGACAACTTACTCCATTCATTTTGTGCCATCCTGTATGCACAAAGGGAACATGTAAGAAAGTATTATTTTGTTGCTAGCAACAGCACCCGTTGGGGTTAAATAGAACTTTCCCTAAAAAAATAGTACATATATAATTTATTTCGTGTGAAATACCTGATAATTCACCTAATTGTTTTTTTTTTTTTTTTTTTTTTTTCAAGAGAGAAAAATGTTAAAAAAGACTAATTTTCTAATACAGTAAAATAAGTTCATCTGAGTTTTTTTTTTTTACAATCTACCTTGATCTTTGATAAGGATAGTTTTTATTGTAATGTCTTGAAATAGTATTTCATTACTCAGCATTCAACTACAAAAAATTTGGATATCCTGAAAGAGGATAACATTTCCTACAAACTACAGGGTGCGGAAAAAACCGACCTATTTTCTTTCGCGCACCGCTCAGCGACAGAACATCTGAGAAAGGTGGGGGTAGGCTTGTTGGAACGCAAATTTTATGCCATTTTAGTAGTCATGGAGCAGTGGTCGCTTGAACAACGCTAGTTCCTTATCAAGATGTATTTCAATATTGGTGGTTCAATCATTGCTACTCAGCGGCAGTTTCGTGCATTTTTTCAATCAGGTCAACATTTAAAATTCCGAATCCTAGCACAATTATGCAGTGGGTTACTAACTTAAGATCAACTTGTTTTGAGTTGAAGACGAAGCCAACAGGCCGTCCAAGGTCAGCGCGGACGCCAGAGAACATGGATGGAGTCCTTGCTGCTGTGTGGAAAACAGTCCTTGTCTGCCCGTTAGAAAACAAGCTAGTGATTTGCTCGTGTCTACGCCAGAAGAATGTTGTTTAGATAATTGGACTATGTACACTAAATGCTATTAAGGGATAGTATTCCAAACCCAATACATTGTTGTAGACACCCTGGGAATCGAACCGGTGAAATCTTGAACCAGAGTCCAAGGCGTCAACCGGTAGGCTAGCGAAATGCCTTGAACATGGCTGACGATTCGGTTTGACAAATTTTGGTGTTCGATGGATGGGGATTAATCCATCCATACCAATTAATTGGTTATTGTTCAGTATTTAAAGCCCACTTTCCATGCAAAGCAAAAAATTTTCGACAGACTAATGATTGATTTAAATACTGATAAAGAAATGTTAATGTTTACTAAAGAGAAGCACAAAATACGCAGTGATAACGAAAGCGTGTTATTTGAAATACACAATGTAAACATGTAGGTTAGGCGACCACCACTCAATGATTTCTGAAATGGCATACAATTTGCTTTAAAATAAGCCCACCCCCACCACCCTCAGACGTCCTGTCGCTGAATGGTGCATAGAAGAAAATAGGTCGGTTTTTTTGCCGCAAACTGTATTATTATGCATATTTTGAAAATAATAAATAAAGGCATCTAAAACTAGCCTGTAAATAAAATTGTGAAAAGATTGCTATCAATATATTTCTTATGGAAAACATCATTTCTATATATTTTCACCATTAATTAGAACGAAACAAAGTTTCATAATTATTTACACATTTACAGGTAGAGATCTTTAAATGACAATTTTTTTTTTAACTGTCCTGTAGAACTTAACATTTTTCTGTCTGAATTATAGGAAAGTAGCCTAGATGTTTATTAAGTATTTATCGTACAATATTTTGTGTTTAATTTTCTTGATTTTTTTTACAAAAAATGAACTTGATTTGGTTGAGTTTTTTTTTCTTAACAGCAGTACTTGAATCATTATATCTTCCCCTCATTAAATATTAAAAGGTTTTTGGAGAAAAGGAGCAATTTGTGGGTCAAAAATTACATGTGTTAATAATATGCCACATATTTGTCTGGTTAGGAATAAATGTATTTTGGTTTGGTAGATTGGTAGAGTATAAAATAGTGGTTGTATATTATTTGAAATAATTTGTTTCATTTTTTTAAAAGTAAGAGGTGGAACTAATTAAATTAAATTCTAGTGGTCATGTAAGTATTACATGTAAATTATTTTAACCATCAATATAAATCCAAATTAACGTGATCATCTAAATAATCTTCATCTGTAAATAACTTTAAGAACATGAATAAGATATTTTATTGAATAAATTTAACTATATTAGTAAAGTCTTATTAATTAAATTTAACTTAAAATATTGCTTAAAACTTTATAATTTCTTTTGCACAACTAGGTATTTATTCCTCCTAGTATCATTTGAGATTGATTGTTTACAAACGAGTTCCTGTAAATTATATTTAGTATTATAAATACGCCGCACTTCATATATTCAAGGCATACCAGTACTACATACATTTAGTTTAGATAAGGATCCATTGATCTAGTTTGAATGTGTGATTTTTAAACTAAATATATAATTTCTTGCTACTATGTTCATAATTATGTTATTTTACTAAACACATTCTATAAATATGGTTGGAAAAATAATTATTACTACTCATAATTATTAGTTGAGGGGTTTATAATGTAGTCATTTACATAGTATAAATTAGGAAAGTTTTATGGTTACTACGATCAGTTTTCTTTCATTGCGTTTTGCAGCCAAGAGGGGCGAATTAAAGTGAATGATCAGAAACGCTTTGCTGGAACGCCAGCAAACGTCTACGAGAACGGATAAAGCAGTGTGGAACAGTTTATTTCACGAGGAAACACTTTTTGGACATTGTCCTGATTATTAAATAGTAAAAATATTCCCTTACATTGAATTACATAAAACTCAACATTATCCTTGTTGTCTATACAACGAAGGATTTAGTAAATCCTTAATATTTGACAAATAAGGAAAATTATAATCAGTCGCGAGGAATTTCGTTGTCACAATGTGACTTGGTTCGCTCTGTCAACAAGGAAAGTTGCAGCAATGTAGTTTGGCCCAAATTAAAGTCGCTTATCATATCCGCACAGTGTCGCAGAGGCAGAGGGCCGGCACAGCTGTAGTTGTAGGCAACTGCGTTCTGTGAACCACTCAAGTATTTAATTTTAATCAACAAATTGTTTATCAAAAAAGTATAACCAGATGAATTACAACACACTATAAGTAGCATTGTTCATGAATCTAAGAACTTTTTTATGTTTTGAACGTTATAAACTTGAATCATGTTGTTACCTCTCTTATGACAACAATAAATATTTATGCTAAAATGATCAGTGAAACAATTCAAACCAATACGAATTAATTTATCTTCATACATTTTTCATTTTTAAGCCATTACATTGGCAGATCTTACATGATTAATACGGATCATTATCTGGATCGTGATAAATATTGCAGTATTGTTTACTGGGCTTGACCTTACACAGTTAAAATGGATCATACTTCAATATTTGACTTTATACACTCAAAACTTATCGTAATTTAGGATCACGATCCAAATATTGCGATCCTTATTGAGCGTGTAAGGTCCGCCATTAGCCACACTATATATATTTTTTTAATCTAACAATATATGGTATTATAATCTAATATTTATAAAATATATTTCAGAACATGTTGAATTGCCATTATGAGGTAACAAGTTGCTGGTGGTACTGATTGTATTATTTGCGACACCGCGTGGAACGGTTCCACATGAAACTCGCATTAAGACCCTTGTCACATCAGCTGATTGTGGTTTGATTGTTGAAAACAGCTGTTTCGCAGCATCCTCTGTCGGGGTAGGCAAGCTAGTAAATAAATCCATCCAGCTCTTCTTGTGCGTGGCTATTATTATAAATAACTAATTTATTTTAACACCTACAACCGAAAAGTGAATTTCCGCGAATATATTAATATTTTATAAAATATTGTTAAATCAGTGTTACTGTCTTAAATAACAGTTATTATCTTTATTACAAGAGACTTATACCTTTTTACATTTTATTAAATTAAAATCTACCCAAAATCTAGTTTTAAGCATACTTTATACATATTTGAAGCTGTATATTACCCTTTTCCCATAGTCGTATAGTAAAATCGACATTACAAATGGAAATAGACCTAGTCCCACACCTTCAGGTAATTTTTTGACAAAAATCGGACTTTTCGTTAACAGGTTTACCGGCTTTACGGAATTTAAGTACATATTTATATATGTATATATGTATAAGTATATATATTTAGATATGAAAATTTTAATGAATGGTGTTTTTGATATCTGGAGACCCTGTAGTAAAAAGTTAACAGGTTAAAATTTGTATACCTAAATTTTGGCACCACTTTAATATGGTTTTCCCAACAAAAGAAATTCACTTAAAATTCCACAACTGAAAGTAACTTTAAAGAGCAGTATCACCCTGTAAAATTTAGCTGTCTTTAACGGTACAAAAGATATTCAGCAAAAACAATAAAACTGCAGCCGCCATTTTTAAAAATCGGCCATAGCAGGCGAGCGCAGCGTCGGAGAATGGTAGACTTTTTACCATCGTTTTTTCTCAGGTAATTTTACATAAGAATCGGACACATTATATTAGTTTGCAATTATTTCCGGGTTGAACCAAAATTTTACTGGACTATAGGCAGCATTTCCACGTTAACTAACTGTAGTAAATCATTTCTACAAAAACGGGGTGGCGTCGATTTTTCTAAAGGAAAAGATTTACTTTATAAATTCACACAGCATTTTGTCCCACGAAAAAATAATCTATAAAAATTATAAGCACTCCCAAACACAATCCACTATATTGGTTATCTAACTTAATTATAGGGTTTTAATTATCTGATGTAGCGTCAGCGTTTCCAGGTTTCACTTTTATGTTTGGTTGTCAATTTTATTCTTGTCGATCTACTCTACCACCTTTTTACAAGTAGTAAAGTTTAACTTAACACAGATTGGGTTGCACGAATACGTATAGTTAAGAAAACTAATTTTGAGACGTTAAATTTTTATGTTGTCATTTTATTTTTAACTAAAGGTCTAAATGTTGCACGAAAAATATTAATTTTCTCAAACAACGATCGTTATTTGTACAAAATTTATATCTTCGCAACACCTTTAAATTTAAATCTTCAACATAAGCCGTTTTAACGCCAAATGGGCATTACAACATCTGTAGGACCGATGGGTTGTAATTGAGTTATCCGAAATGCTGGAATAGAATCCCGGGGGCCCAGATGGGCTGACAATGTTGACGCCGCTCCGCATTGTAATGGTAGGCCTAGTCATCAAGTTGTAATCTATTGTTCAGCTATAGACCTATTAGTTACTGACATCACCAACACAAACCTGATAATAGACAGTGATTAGAGTTTTTAAATGTCTCATACTTAGGAGTCTTCCTTACCTTCCTTAATGCTAGTAGTGCTAAGAAAAAGAAAAAAAAAAAAAAAAAAAAAAAACAGGCATTATGTGTCCTGTTTTGGACTCCTTTCTCCAAAAAATTTTAACTTCTTTAATCTATCAATTGAATAGTTAAATTAAAGCTCTCATACACAAAATTTTTTTAAAAGTTTAAAAGTAACTCAATTGTACTTACTAAGATTACAACTTTTTATTCAGTGATATATTAGGTATGAGGTTCATTATTCTAATATTATTATACAATACAGTACGACGTATTTACATCAAATAAAAAAAAAATATTTAAAAAACAATCCGAAACACATGAATATTATACCATATGTTTGAGTTATTTATGGGGGTGGGGGTGGGGGTAAGACCTTAAACACTAGATTTATGGTCAAATTTTAAATGCAAAATAAAAGGAGTATTAGTTGTTGGAATTGCATAGGATGAGATGACCAAGTTAACCACAACTGAGTAAATGTTAAAAGTGAATGTTCTTTTTTCTACTTACAAGTTTAATTTTAAATAAACAATAATTTCTTATGCAATGGAAAGCTTTCAATAATTAAACAAATGTGTTTTCAGGTCATATAGAAATAACGACCAAAGCATAGAAATAACTCTAAATTATTTTTGTAATTTTAGTTTATTTTAGGTGTAAAATCAGAACACTAAGCAAGTCATGATCCCAAATGTCATCACTGGGGCGGAAAGGGATAAATAACCAAACAGTGGATAAAGATAATTTGAAAATGAGTAAATCCACAATATTTTTTAAAAAGATCAATGGATTTGCAATACTCACTCTTCATCAGTCAACAGAAACAAAACATCTAATAAAACCTGACGAGCTAAGCTATGTGTTTCGTTGGTTGAAAATTGTTTTCTTTTCTTAATTTATATTAGGATAGCCACTATTGTGTATCACTAGCTTTTTTGTTTATAGTTCTACATAGTTTTTTTTTATGGAAACTTTTATAAAAACTTTATGTTTATTAATATGTAAAATAAAGGTTTGTAATGTTTTTCTTATGGAAAGTTACGAGATACTGTGGTAGATTATTCGACAAAAACCCAATAATACAGCAAATCTATGGTGAGCAAATGTAGTTTTATTGTATAAATTCAATTTATGAAAAATTAACAGATACCTAACGTAAAACTAACATTACGTGTTTTATAATTGCCTTTACTTTTCGTCCAATGAAAATACAGCGAAAAAGAGAAAAAAAGAAAAAAAATATTACTAAAATTCTTGACTTAATATATATTATTGTATTTTATATCAGGGATACATGGAAGTAACGGGATTCGAACAATGGGGGTGTTTCCAAAAAATCAAACTTCAGTAATGTGTTAACTTAAAAGTCATTGCACTCGTTAGTAATAGTATTTTAAGTATTTAATGCATTCCAATTTTAAACAGTATCACTGTAAATTTAATCATACTATTTTAAACAATAGTGGTTTACAATCCTGTTCCGTCACAGTTCTACAGCGATACTTATGGAAGACCCGGGTTTTGGCTTTCCTTAGCGGGCCATAGTCATATCATACAGGAATCTATAGAAAACTATCCTTCTTGATGACCTCTTTAAATCACGGCAAAGTCTTCAAGAAGGATAGTTTTATAGATTTCTGTATGATATGACTATATATTGCCCGCTACTAAAGAGGACCGAAACAGGGGTCATCCACAAAGGACCGCTGCTGAACTGTGACGGAGCAAGTTTGTAAACCACTATTGTTGTTTTCTTCAATTCTGGAGGGTTTTTCACAAAGAATACTCTTTTAAAGTCTACACTCAATCATCATTTACTGGGAAATATTTTGTGTAGGACTAAACATTTTCCTTATACAAAAATGCTACAAACTGATTATCCTGGCAAGGGTTTGACCTACTGAGTTTGACGAAGGGCAAAAGCAATAAAGTAAATGCCAAACAATTTTTGGAGACAATCCAGATCGGTAAAAACATCTCCGCATCGACAAAACGTAGGGTCGCCTTAAAAGGAGAAATATTGGTGTTGCTTTGTTATATAAGATACTTGCTGTTTGTGTTACAGAAAACAAAATTTTAAAAATTATAAAAAAATTAAATAAAATGCAAAAAGATTTGTTTTCAAATAATAAATATATTTCTTATTAAATGTTAATCAATGAATTCATTTCAAACGTTACATCTTGAATAAACTATAGATATTATCACAACTATTTACATTGTCAAAACAACTTTTATTGTATATATTGGCCTTAGGTTATAGAATAGTAAATTAAGCATTTACAAAGAACAATATTGTTACAACAGTGTAATGCAATGAGTATACAATATATGGGCATAAGCAGAATGATATTTGCAAGCAGTTTGCACCCTATGCGAGTTTATAGTTATAGTTTATTTATAGTTTTAAAGCTCAGATCGGTATGCACTGGTAGGCATGATATTTATAAAGATAAGAGTGATTTTTAAGAATCAAATTATTGATCCAACTATACTGGTATCAACTAGAATGCTACATATATTATAATATATTAAGTCTGCAATTTCAGTGATTTATTTATTTTTTTATTTACGTTCATGTTCATTTTGGGTGATAAAAATACCATGCTCACATCGTATATTTATATAGTTTTTTAATTGCCTTGTAGTATAACTTTATAGGTTAATTAAAACTCAAATACAATGCTACGTTTATAACAATTAAAATTACTACAAGTAAGTTATTGTATTGTTGTCATGTATCAAGTAAGAGCAGTGCCTATTTCCTTACAACATTAACTGAGGGTATTATGAATTTATTCTTTATAAATTAATTACAGTTTTCTTGAAATGTAAATTTTTAATAACTTTTATTGACAAAGAGCCTTGCTATAGGATGAACTTTTAAAACCTATAAAGTGTAACAGTAACAGGGTAATTGATACGCTTTAAAATATATTAACAATAAACCTGCAACAAAACTTTCAATTCAGATTTTTTTAAATCATAATTTAATACAGTAAACATAAGCCAAATTTGTATAAGATCCAAAGGACCTTGATATTAAAATGAATTTAATATATTTTCATTATCTGGCTATGCATGTTGATCTGGCTTTGTGATAATGTATGTTCAATGATTAAACGAAGAAAAGAGGCTTAGCTAGACCCCATTAATTTATTGGTGAAAATTAAGCAAGAGCAAATTAGCAAAAAAAAAAAAAAAAACAAACAAACAAAAAAACTATACAATTGACATTTGACAGCTTGGAGATTTGAAAAGAAGATCCATAGGATTTGTTTTTGTTACAAATAAAGAAAAGTGGGGTAAATTAAATAGAAAGAGGAAAAAAATTATCATATTTTAAAACAATCTATTCGAAAAAAAAAAATAAACAAACAACATTAAAGAATTTTAGGACAGCGTTCAAACTCAAATTCAAACTGATAAAAACCATTCACTCTGGTGACGTATTTAAGTGCTTATCCTTAATTAATACAAACAGATACAACACATTTAGAACGTTTAACTAAGTTATGAAAAATTCATGCATTGTTACTACTTACCTGTATCTTAACATCAGGTTATCCAAAACAAGATCATTAAATCGATTCTTTGTTGCAGCTTATATTATATAGCAGTGTAAATTTTATTTTATGTTGTTTTTGTTTTATAAAAAGGCTATTTTGTAACGATGGCGTATTTTTTCATTATTTATTATTCCTCCAAATTTTACCCTCAGGCTGCTTTACCAGTAAAAGAAAATAATAGTTTCTGTCCAATGATATAGGATAGTTTTTTTCTAAGGCAATCGGTACACTCATCCATAAAGCTTTCACGAATTGTTGAATACGTACGTAACTGTGACGAGAAAACTGATGAAAGTATTCCTTCAAACAACCGTTTGCATGTGTAAAGTTCTCTTAAACCATGACAGTGACTTTGTGTATGAGCTTTTAATTAATTATATTACACAATATAATAATGTACACAATATATACACAATATAATATAATAACGGATCAATGGTAACGAAACATTACTTTTTAATTGTTTCTTAACTTAATCCAGTAACTGAGCTCAAGATATTGTTACATTTACTCCTATATTTTATATAAACCAAACTATCTTACAAGTTTGAAATTCTCAAATAATATCTTAAGCGTAATAAGAAGATTATTTGACTTGTAAATATGTTTTATATTGAAATTTGGGACCTTAATATCGGTTATTTTCTCTTTAACAAAAATAATCAAATCAAAGTTTTCCGTTTCCCCGATTTGTTCGGAGTTTGCAATCAAGAGAACAGTCCGGGCTCAGCCGGCCCGGGAACCAATCACTTCCGTTTAGATCAAATACAGACTATTTAATGGAAATTACTTCTTTGCAGTTATATCCATTGTTAAATACGTGTTTAAATTAACAAAAGGAAAACCCTTTTTTATAGTCTGCATAGTTAAAAAGGGGGGTATTCAAAATACATTTTTATAACTTGGTGAATGCTTATGCAAAAAATATGTATGTTTTGATTTTTTATGTTCTGTGTAAAATTCTAGTCTGCATTTTACTTAACTTCATAAGGAACGGATCTATGGTAAAACATTTGTTAATTCCGAGGTTTAATTTCATGGTTTGCATTAGAGGGAGTAAATAGACAACTCCCTTATCAACCTAACTTTAGACAACCTAACTTTTATCTTTAAGACAGTTATAACGCTCTCCTCGCAAATTCCTAAGGTTGCCAGTTCAATTCCCAACGGGTTTAAATTTGTATCTGATGGATATTTGTCATTAAAAAATCATGCGGTCCAACCACAGATCAAAGTTAGATAGTAAAATGTCTAGGGTTTGGATCAATCACCATCAAAACTTAAAAATGTTACTGGCCTGGAGACGCATATAAATTACTTAATAAACTTTACTTAAACTTCATTGCCCGTATATAATCTGTACTAACTTGTAGTTTATTCTGCAGTTATGGCCAGTAAAACAAAGTAGACATTCCCAAATAAAAGTACAGTATACCTAATAAAAATTTTTCTACATATGTTTCTAATATTGTGTTTTAAAAGTGATACCTGCGTACTAAATTAAAAAATGTATCAAAACAAGTACGGTACAGTTATTTAAGTTACCAAAAATCTATAGTTATTATTACACTAAGGGTTTTTGTGATTGTAGATGCCCCCAAAAGTTTCAACCGAATTTTAAGTTAAAGTGTAGTTTGATATAACTTGGTCTGCAGTTGTTACCGCCAAAAGTTGAAGATATTCAGACTCAAAATAAATACACTACGAGGTGGCCCGTGCGCAAATTGCGCATTTTATGATTCTGTATGAGAGAAACTCACCTACAGTACGTGAATGTTGATTATGAAGTAACAGAGATCTATTTTTGTTTACTATCTGGCTTTTAAAATTCATCTGAAAGTAATCAGCTGTTAACTTACAATGCACATTAAAGAACTTGCAATAAAAGTTGGTCAACATTTTAAAGCGCCCTCTAGAAATAAATTAAAGGCGTGGGGGGCGAAGCCCGAAACAATACGACCTTTTTAATTTCGATTCGTCACTGCGGTATATCCTAAGCTTTAAAATGACACCTCAATCTTAAAAATTGGTTCAGTAGGTCGAGAGAAAAAGGGACGTAACAGACGAAACCCTTATAGAAATAAGAAGATAGATACACTATTGAAATTTGAAATTTTCCACACCGGGATTGGGTAGAGTATTTTAATCATATGCCATGTACAATGTAAATAAGTTTAGTTTTGGTTGGTTACTAAGAACATATGTTTTCGTTATAAAATGTTTTTAACTAATTGGCTTCAAATCAATGAAACTTATGTGAATTTTCGGCCAATAGGTAATCTCTAGAATTATTAAGATGGGTTAATGGGTTCTGTTGTAATTATGTTGATAAAATCGAATGAGTAGGCAAGTTTATTTGAAAGTATCACACCCACTAAATAAATCGGAAACATCTTCAATGCTACAGCGGTTATTACACAGAAATCTTCATTAGAAGAGGAAAAAGTTTATTGGATTTTTATTTGAAATATCAAAGATAAACTCAATCAATTACTAACAAAGCATTAAAGCTTACTTTAGTTTAGAGTCTTTTTTATATTCTATATGCTATCATTTCATTGTGAGGTACAAACTAGACCGATAACATCAATTCCTATTAATAACCGAATCCTTGAATATAAAAAGCTAATACACTTCTATTATCTCACAAATGACGTCTACCTTACCTTAATTATGCAAATAGGGTTGCCAATATTACGTTAGCAACTAATCGTAAATCAGAATTACTTGAATCACCATAACTGGACCCTGAGGGAAGGGTGGACACAGCGGTGACACCTCAACACGACTGGGGCCTGGATGTATTGGTTGACCTAGATCAAATTGTATACAGAGGATTAATTCAGAACATTTTAGCTGTTTAAGAAATGCAATGAAATATTCTTAAATGCCAAACATTGATTATGATTCATTGTTAATAAAAGAGGTATTAAATTATTTCAGTATGTGGTGGTCTTTATTTTTCTTGATTAAGAAAATCAAAAATTAATTAGAATACTGTCGTATGCATGTTAAATGTGATAATTAAAGTTTGAGTGGTTAGTTTAAATGATGACACATAACTGCATTATAGTTATTTAAAAATATATAAAACTTTCTTATGTACACGAATTTTAACTCGCTTCATATACCTCTGTCTGCCTGTCTGTATTTTATTATCTCCATTAAACTGATACACTAATGTAGATTGTTTTATCATTTTCTAAACTAGTGTACAAATTGCTACGGGAAATTTAGTTTGGGTATTGATGAAAAATTAAACTTCAAAAATATATTTAACTGTTTAATAATTAATTTTTCAAAATATTATTACAACAGGTGTGTTAGGTTTCGTTCAACTGATGTCACAATTGGTGAACAATATTATTTGTTACACCTTGTCATCTTTTCATAAATGACATTGATATTTCGTGGCGTAGTAGTAGCTTATAAGGGTGAAAGCTTCTAATTAGCTTTCATTAAAAATTAATCCAAAAGTAAGAGTTATTGCCGGTTATTGCTTTAGCTGAACGCTTTTTCTTTGACGAAGAAATGCTAAATTTGATTACCAATGATAACATTTTAGTAAACTCATTGGCTCATCATTAATCCCCTAATCATGAAGCGATCTAGTATTTAATAGATTGCTATACAATAATCTTGTATTTTCGTGATAACATAAGTTTTTAATAATTTGCTTCAACAAACTAAAAACTACTACTAAGAATATCATATTATCAAATATTAAAAGGTAACTTATTTATAATAACTAATAAGGTGACAATAAGATAGAAAATAAGCAGCTCAGGATAGGAAATAAGTAAGCTGCACTCAGAACCCATGTAGAAATTAAACTACTTTCAAAGGTGATGTATACACTATTGATTATTAAAACCGTTCTACTGTCTTGGTTCCAAATTGACTTAAACCTGATGACGTATCTATTATCAAATGTAGTTTACTTACAAAACATTATTTGAATAAACAGTGAGTGACACTCAGGCTAAAGAGCAGCAGTTTTCTTGTCAGTAGCGTCACCACATTTGAAAAAAACGACGTTAGACCATAACTGATACTAACCGATATCTGAACAAAATATATACTTAAAAATTATTCAGAGAAACAGCCTTTCAACATTGTTAACTTAAGAAGTTAAGCATAAAATTTGAATGAAACCCACACATGCCTGAGGAATTGTTTCCAGTTTTATTAAACTGGAATATTTACAGAATTTGATTACCTTTGCAATAAAACGTTAAGTTAATTTGCCTTTGAATCCTGGATTCTACACAACAGAATTGCGTATCTATTCCCCTCGCTTCTAAAAATTATGAACAGCTGTTTTCAACAATCAAACACCCATCAGCTGATGTGAGAAATTACTTAATGGTAGTTTAATGTTAATTTGCCAACCCACTCCCGCTGGTGATGGTGATGGCAATCCTAGTTAGAGACTTGGATGTTTCCAGCGCAACTCGTCAATCATATTACAGCCTAATGTGGGTAGTGGATGGGAATATAGATTGATGTGTCTTTCTAAAGTGGAGCAATCTGCGAGTGGCTAAACCTGATTTACAATTGTTATAAATTATTAAGCTACGATTCTTACATAATCAAATAGATTTTCGATCAAAGGTGCCATATTTGCAATCCATTATAATGTCTTCTTATCACCCTCTAACGTAGGCCTATGCTTAGTGAGGGATGTAATATGTAATTGAAACTTTTTCACCGAATTTCCATATTATAATGTCTTGTATGGATTATCCTTATTTCAGTATAGAAAATATAACAAATTTCAATTAACATGGGTGCAGGTAGATTAATTGTGTTCCTATGAATTTCTATGTTTACAGAAATAGATATATCCATAAACAAATAACTTAGGAGGCTTAAAATATTATTATATTCTTAAATATCAAACAATACATTGAAAATTTTATGATATAGTGTAGTATTTCTTAAGTTTATATATATATATATATATATATATATATATATATATATATATATATATATATATATATATATATATATATATATATATATATATATGTATATTTGTGTATGTTATTAATAAAAATAATTTAATTTATTCATTGAATTATTTCATTTTTCCCTAAATATGCTGTTCATATTATAAAGACATTGTGTTTCGTAATTAATAAAATTATCCTAATACATATTTAAAATTAAACATCTTTACATAACTTTACATATTATCCTACATTATCATTCAAAATGGGGGATTATGTTGTTCGCGTCCGCAGCATTCCATTAAAGTTGCACGTACTCCCCGGGTGAGGTCCATTTCCCTGGCCCGGCCATGTTGGAAATTTGATATGAAAATCATACCACGATTTAATACTCAATTAGTACTATTTAATACCAGAACGTTAGATTTAATACTCTTAATACAACAGATTTATTAAGAAGAATCTTGTGGCCGGGCCAGGGAAATGCTAGCCCGGCCATGTTGGAAAATGCAGTTTTCGACCACGTGGTGATTTAATACTCAATTAGTACTATTTAGTACCCAAGTAATAGAGTTAATACTCTAAAAATAACTGAGTTATTAGCCATATCGTGTGGCCGGGCCAGGGAAATGCCCGTCCGGCCATGTCGGAAAATGTGAAATTTTACCACACCAGGATTTAATACTCAATTAGTACTATTTAGTACAAAAATATTAGATTTAGTACTCCAACCGTTATTCAGTTATTAACCCTTATGTATATGGCGGGAGCCGTAACCGCCAGAACGGCCACGAAGGAAGATTCAAATTTCAACTGTATTACAATGACAATTGTATATTATTACTGTACCAGGATTTAATACTCAATTAGTACTATTTAATACCCAAATGTTAAATTTAGTTCTCTAAAAATAGCTTGAGTTATTAGCCATAACATGTGGTCGGGCCAGGAAAATGCCAGCCCGGCCTTGTTGAAAAATGTGAATTTTAACAACACCAGTATTTAATACTCAATTGGTACTATTTATTACCCAAATATTATATTTAGTACTCCAACCGTTATTGAGTTATTAACCCTTATGTAAATGGCGGGAGCCGTAAGCACCTGCCTAGTCACGAAGGAAGATTAAAACTTCAACTGTGTTACAGTTAAAATTTTATATTATTACTATACCAGGATTTATTACACAATTAGTACTATTTAATACCCAAATGTTAGATTTAGTACTATAAAAATAACTTGAGTTATTAGCCATAACATGTGGCCGGGCCAGGAAAATGCCAGCCCAGCCATTTTGCAAAATGTGAATTTTAACCACACCAGGATTTAATACTTAATTAGTACTATTTAGTACCCAAATATCATATTTAGTACTCCAACCGTTATAGAGTTATTAACCTTTATGTAAATGGTGGGAGCCGTGAGCGCCTGTCTAGTCACGAAGGAAGATTCAAATTTCAACTGTGTTACAATGACAATTTTATATTATTACTATACCAGGATTTAATACTCAATTAGTACTATTTAATACCCAAATGTTAGATTTAGTACTATAAAAATAACTGAGTTATTAGCCATACCACGTGGCCGGGCCAGGGAAATGCCAGCCCGGCCATGTCGAAAAATGTGAATTTTAACCACACCAGGATTTAATACTCAATTAGTACTATTTAATACCCAAATGTTAGATTTAGTACTCTAAAAATAACTGAGTTATTAGCTATACCACGTGGCCGGGCCAGGGAAATGCCAGCCCGGCCATGTCGAAAAATGTGAATTTTAACCACACCAGGATTGAATACTCAATTAGTACTATTTAATACCCAAATGTTAGATTTAGTACTCTAAAAATAACTGAGTTATTAGCCATAACATGTGGCCGGGCCAGAGAAATGCCCGCCCGGCCATGTCGAAAAATGTGAATTTTAACCACACCAGGATTTAATACTCAATTAGTACTATTTAGTACCCAAATATTAGATTTAGTACTCCAACCGTTATTGAGTTATTAACCCTTATGTATATGGCGGGAGCCGTAAGCGCCAGCCCGTTCACGAAGGAAGATTCAAAAATTTCTACTGTGTTACAAAGACAATTTTATATTATTACCATACAAGGATTTAATACTCAATTAGACCTATTTATTACCCAAATGTTAGATATAGTACTCTAAAAATAACTGAGTTATTAGCCATAACATGTGGCCGGGCCAGGGAAATGCCAGCCCGGCCATGTTGAAAAATGCGAATTTTAACCACACCAGGATTTAATACACAATTAGTACTATTTAGTACCCAAATATTTGATTTAGTACTTCAACCATTACCAAGTTATTAACCCTTATGTATATGGTGGAAAGAAAGAAAACGCAAAATGATTAGAAAATACCTTATTAAAACATAAAATCAATTGAAGCTCTTTAGCAGTATTTAGTACCAGAGTATTACATTTTTTTAGCCTTTCAAGGCGAGGTTTGCGGCATTGTTCTCTATTCTTTGGGCAATTTAATTTAATGCAAATACTGTATTGATCTTTGCTAACATTTAATATTTACATCTGACTCCTTGTGGAACGTCTCTTCTTGGAGGTCCAAGGACAATAAGTACTTTAGGAAGTATATTTTGCTATTCAAAATCAATTTGCAAAGTTTTAGTTTTATTACCTATATACTTTTAAAGGTATTGAATCATCTCCATTTTTTCTACCCTTTATATTTGATCCCACTGAAAATGTTTAAACTAATTACTTTCTACCCTGTATACGTTTATAAATAGGTTATATATTTATGTTATGACTATATTTTTGTTAATTCTTTTGTATCTCTGGTTATTATGTTATGTTTTAATTTTTATATTCATGTTGTAAAATTTATTGTTTATGGTTATGTTTATGTTTATTATTTATTGTTTTGTATAAGGTTTTTTAAGATGTTATTGTTACGTCTTGTATATGGGTATATGTATTAATATATATATATGGGATATGTTTATGGGTACAAATTGTTTGTTTACGATTTTCCTTTTAAAGTTGTAACTTTTAATTTATGTTGTTACTTTTATCACAAGTTTTATTATTAATTGATTTATTTATTTTTATTATTTATTATTATTTTTACAAGTATATTCACGTTGATATTCATGTTATTTATTTCATTTTGTTTCAATTCTATTAAACATTCTATTAAAGCCGTTTCACTCTATTTCATCAATACTCCAATTAGTTTAAATGTCCTAAAAAAGTATTAATGTTTCAATAAAAAAGACAATAAATTAACATCAGTAATATTCCAAGTCGCCACAGTGCGACATAACTATAATCACCAAATGTGCAGTATTTAAAGTAAAAAAATGTAATACTCTGGTACTAAATACTGCTAAAGAGCTTCAATTGATTTTATGTTTTAATAAGGTATTTTCTAATCATTTTGCGTTTTCTTTCTTTCCACCATATACATAAGGGTTAATAACTTGGTAATGGTTGAAGTACTAAATCTAATATTTGGGTACTAAATAGTACTAATTGTGTATTAAATCCTGGTGTGGTTAAAATTCGCATTTTTCAACATGGCCGGGCTGGCATTTCTCTGGCCCGGCCACATGTTATGGCTAATAACTCAGTTATTTTTAGAGTACTAAATCTAACATTTGGGTATTAAATAGTACTAATTGAGTATTCAATCCTGGTGTGGTTAAAATTCACATTTTTCGACATGGCCGGGCGGGCATTTCTCTGGCCCGGCCACATGTTATGGCTAATAACTCAGTTATTTTTAGAGTACTAAATCTAACATTTGGGTATTAAATAGTACTAATTGAGTATTCAATCCTGGTGTGGTTAAAATTCACATTTTTCGACATGGCCGGGCTGGCATTTCGCTGGCCCGGCCACGTGGTATGGCTAATAACTCAGTTATTTTTATAGTACTAGATCTAACATTTGGGTATTAAATAGTACTAATTGAGTATTAAATCCTGGTATAGTAATAATATAAAATTGTCATTGTAACACAGTTGAAATTTGAATCTTCCTTCGTGACTAGACAGGCGCTCACGGCTCCCACCATTTACATAAGGGTTAATAACTCTATAACGGTTGGAGTACTAAATATGATATTTGGGTAATAAATAGTACTAATTAAGTATTAAATCCTGGTGTGGTTAAAATTCACATTTTGCAACATGGCCGGGCTGGCATTTTCCTGGCCCGGCCACATGTTATGTCTAATAACTCAAGTTATTTTTATAGTACTAAATCTAACATTTGGGTATTAAATAGTACTAATTGTGTGTTAAATCCTGGTATAGTAATAATATAAAATTTTAACTGTAACACAGTTGAAATTTTAATCTTCCTTCGTGACTAGGCAGGTGCTTACGGCTCCCGCCATTTACATAAGGGTTAATAACTCAATAACGGTTGGAGTACTAAATATAATATTTGGGTAATAAATAGTACTAATTGAGTATTAAATACTGGTGTTGATAAAATTCACATTTTTCAACAAGGCCGGGCTGGCATTTTCCTGGCCCGACCACATGTTTTGGCTAATAACTAAAGTTATTTTTAGAGAACTAAATTTAACATTTGGGTATTAAATAGTACTAATTGAGTATTAAATCCTGGTACAGTAATAATATACAATTGTCATTGTAATACAGTTGAAATTTGAATTTTCCTTCGTGGCCGTTCTGGCGGTTACGGCTCCCGCCATATACATAAAGGTTAATAACTGAATAACGGTTGGAGTATTAAATCTAATATTTGGGTACTAAATAGTACTAATTGAGTATTAAATCCTGGTGTGGTAAAATTTCACATTTTCCGACATGGTCGGACGGGCATTTCCCTGGCCCGGCCACACGATATGGCTAATAACTCAGTTATTTTTAGAGTATTAATTATATTACTTGGGTACTAAATAGTACTAATTGAGTATTAAATCCTGGTGTGGTAAAATTTCACATTTTCCGACATGGCCGGACGGGCATTTCCCTGGCCCGGCCACACGATATGGCTAATAACTCAGTTATTTTTTGAGTATTAATTCTATTACTTGGGTACTAAATAGTACTAATTGAGTATTAAATCACCACGTGGTCGAAAACTGCATTTTCAACATGGCCGGGCTAGCATTTCCCTGGCCCGGCCACAAGATTCTTCTTAATAAATCTGTTGTATTAAGAGTATTAAATCTAACGTTCGGGTATTAAATAGTACTAATTGAGTATTAAATCGTGGTATGATTTTCATATCAAATTTCCAACATGGCCGGGCCAGGGAAATGGACCTCCCCGGATGGTGCTAAACGAACAACAATTTTGGCAGCTGAACTGTCACACACAGTGATCTCTCAGCTATGCCAGCTGCCAGACAAAATCCAAACGGTCCTTTCCAGGGCCAATTTAGAAATTTAGGCTGTGTTTTAAATGTTTTTCATTTTATTTTAGTGTATGGATTTTTACTCATACTGACTCAGGTGCTCTGCACCGAAGAATTTATTTTGTTATTCTTAATACCTTTAATACCTTATCTTTAATACCTTTATTGAAATGGCGACCTAACTCAATAGGTAGTTTAAAGCCAAGTATGAATGAGGGATGAGTGTAGGATGATTGTGTCTAGTAGTCTTGTTACTGACTAGGGCCGACATTCTCCTTAGACAGGACTGTTAATTCGTAACCCAACAGCCAATGGTATCTAGGGACCTTCAGTTTAACGTGGGAGTCGAACCACAATTTCAACCTCCCATATACGAATTGGTCTAATTATGAGGATGGTACTTATGGATGAACTAGTATTCACAAGTGCGGACGTAAATCCCCACCAGGGAATATCGCATCCACAAGCCATCGCTCATAACTACTGTATCCACAATTCGTGACCTCCAAGTAGCTAGATTACAGGACGTCGCCACCGTCCCAGTCATATTAAACCATGGTGGCTGGCTAAATGAGCCATACGATATATATATATATATATATATATATATATATATATATATATATGTCATTCAATACGACTAATAATGTATGCTTGGATAAAAATGTAGGTAAGGTCTTTTTGCTAGCAGGTGTTGTGACTGCTGTATAATATTTAGTTATTATTTGTTAAATTTATGTTTAGAACTTCGGTATCGGTTGTTGTTGTGTTATTTTGTGTTATATAGTTTTTTAATGTTAAAAAACCACTCTATCTATTTTCCAATAATGTGTTTTGTTAATAATTTATAGGTTTGTTAAATTCAAAGCAACTGTTTACATAGGAAAAAATACTTTATAAAAACTAAAATAAATCTTAAAATTTTAGTTTTTTTTATAAACTTTTACTGATAAATTCGTTTATCAGTAATTGAATACTGAGCTAAGTACAGATACATTAGTTACTAATGAGTCATGCTTTCCACTCAATAAGCAATATGCTTCATAAAAACAAATCACTACTACATCTACGAAATGTTCTTGTTATAATAAATTAATGAGAATTTGAAGATAAAACCCCAGCAGGATTATTTTTTTTTTTCTAAATTTAGGAATTAAGATACAATACAAGTTTAGGAAGTTAAATACAAGTTAGGAATTAACATGTATAGCAGAGTTTAAATGATACTTTCTACTACAGCATATTAACTAACGTTAATATTTTTACCAAATGAATTGTCATGAAATATTTTTGGTAAATGTTATTGTAAATGCCCCTTGTGGGCGAACAAACGAGAAACTCATTCAAAACTTTCATTAAAACCGTAATATCTCCTTTGTATAAAAATGTCAAAGGTTCACAGAAAAGGTAATGAGACTTTTCTTTTAACTAGCCTTCTCTCACACCTGAGTGTGTTAACCTCCTACTTTTTGCAATATTTTGATTAATTAATTTTCTCCTTTAAGTTATTATCATTTTACAATGATGTGTTCGTGTATATTTTAACGCTTGTGGTATTGTGTTTGTTTATGATATACAATAGTACAAAACCTAGTTTTGTACTATCTTACGTCATCCTGTTGTTAAGAATACCTTGAGATGAACATGTATAATCATCTTTAACCCAAAAACAATTGGAACAGTGTGCGTAATCGGACATTCAAACGCTACAAACTTAATTAATGTCATGATAATGCTAAATCAGGTGACTGGACGAAATAATGTGCTTCAAATATTCAATATCATATAATGGTACAAACAGTGCAAGAAAAGCTAATGGAATTAGAAAATTACTAACAATATTAGAATTACAAGCAATATTATTGTATATCATAGGAACAAAACTATTTCTATGTAAGTATTATGTTTCTAATAGAATTCATATTGTTAATTTTAAAGTTATCTTACATAATAGTTCGTTAACTTGCTGAAATAAAATTAACAAATCTTTAGAACGTGTTTTTTTGAAAAAAATTGAATGAGTACGATATTCCAGTTATTTGAAGGTTTGTTCGTAACCTTTGGAATAATTTTTACAGGTTCTTTGAAATATTGAACCTATTTCTATAAATTAGTAACTGTCTATATCCCTCTCCACTCAGTTTATCATTTGGTGAGGGAGAAAGGAATAAACGGTATCAGTTAACTGACACATACTTTCTCCCAAGGAATCTAAAATAAGTAAAAAGAAGGTAGGGGTCAAGACATACAACGCCCTCTATGCACCAGGTGTTCTTTTGCACCTATGACATCACCATTTATTTACGTTTTTAATAAACGTAAATAAACTTCAATTAGTTAGTTACCTCCAATAAATTCCTATTAGTTATTTTTAGGTGTCACCTTAAGGAAATAAACTTTATAAGAGAGAGTTAATTAATTTTCACTGATTTCCAGCTGAAGACATTTTTTTAAAGACTTTTTTGTCGTAATAAAATACCTTCATTTTAGCAAGTTCAAAAGTGACACTTTTCTAGCAAGGACTATGATCGTGAGTGACTTTAATTACAGTAGTGTTTGAGTATGATGCAAACAAGAACATTATTGAAACTAAATACAGTTTCTTTATTGTGATTGCCTACAGCAAGTTTACATCATGCTATCGTAATGCTGAATGTACCTGAGTGTGTTGAATATTTACCCATGCACGAAAGTAAAACACATTCAAGAACCTCGCGAGGATCACAGTTTTTTTAGGAATCAACAGATTCAAACATGGTTTTTTCAGTGTGTGGATTAGATCTAAATGATTAGAAAAAACACAACCACATATTTTTAATAAAATGAATTTCTATGACAATTTTAACAACGGTTACAAACGAGTAGAACATTTTATTTTCATCAAAAATAAAATGTAAGGCGGTAATAAATTATTTCAAAGAATAGTGTAAGTTTCAAATTAATTTCACACACACTTTTGACATTAACTTAATAGGTTTTATAACTTAACCTTATCGTTAAAATAAAAACATTATGTGTTTCAGCATCAAAACATTACATAGGTTTTGACAGTTCTCTGCAATTAGTAAACAGAAACTAAATCAGCTGTCAAGCCTTGCACCGGCTACATCATGGTTTTTGTTTACGTGACCCTTACCTTCTATTTCTAGCTTCCTTGCTTTCTCCCAACAATATAAAAAACATTAATGTCTTGATGACTCAGTCGGATAGCTACCAGCTGAGCAGCGCTCGTTTGATCCTACGCGCGTCTGTGACTTTTAACAACGTACTGCGTTTACCGCTAAACGAAAAATTGAATTTTCTCCGCAACCACTTGACGTAGAGCAGTAATTTAAAATACTGGATTATTTAGTTTTTTGAGCTTGATTTAATGGTGATAAGTAAAATTTATTTCAAGACAACACCTATTTTGAAAATCCAAAAAATTGATTTTTGAAACATTTTTTACTCCATAACTTTTGAACACGGATTTTCCCGGAGATGCGGGTGGTGTCATTTTATTCACCATTTTAAGCTTAATAAACCACAAAATTTCAATCAAAATCGTTAGAGCCGTTTTTGAGAAATTTTGATTTTTGACGATTTTTGAGGGTTTTGGGGGGTAAAATACCCTTAAAAATCAAAAATTCAAAAAAATGAAAAAAATGCCTGGAATTATCGTGGATTTGGACCTATGTACCAAATTTAATTAAAATCGGACCATTAGGGCATTCTCTAGCTCTGTTTACATCCTGACACACACACACACACACACACAGACAGACATCACTCCGAAAACCACTTTTTTGGGTTCAGGGGGAACCATAATGGATAAATCCACCAACAACTCAAATTCGAAAATTTTGACGAAAACAATACTTTCTCCATATACTATGGTATAGGGGGAGAAAGTAAAAAAGGACTTCTTCGAAGCTTAGCAAATTTTTGCTATGGACAGTTTTATAGATTGAGGTAAATATCATCGGTTTTCGGTTGTTTGCATTTTTATATGCTCCTTTTCGTCCTTTACCGGTTTAAATAGATTAAAAACACTTGTAATGTAATAAAACATTCAAAATAACGATTAAAGTAGTCGATTTCTAGCTCGAGAAAAGGTACCTCTACGTGCTTATGGAGAAATAATATTGTCGCGAACAGGTCCCTTTTCAAAACCAATCTAAAAGCTATTCTACACTTCGAAAACTGCACTCTGATGAATTCTATTGGCGACAAGGTGAACTACTACGAGTTAACTGTGAATATAGAACATCTTTTAATAGCTAAAAAATCAGAAAATGCCGAAAAGAAGTCGCTTTTAGCAGTTTTGCAATTCGTTATGGATAAATAACAAGTTACCACGAAGAAGTCCCTTTTCTGAAATATCACTTTTCACGACATGCTTTGATAAAAACATTTTTTCTTGAAAACTCCTTCGAGTTAAGACACAAGAATAGGTGTTCTCAGTGATACAGTTGTGTATCAAAAACTGATCCAAGGGGGTTGGTGTTATATGGGGGTTGGGGGGGGGGGCGTTGGTTGAATATATAGAATATTGTTTCTATATCTGAGTTTTAGAAAATAAAATTTTGCACACGACGAAAGTGAGTACTTTGATACTGCCCATACACGAGAACGTCAGAATTTTATTTGTAATAAATTAGAATCCATATGAGTATGAATACTTTAGGCGAAAATTAATTCTTTTTTCATTTTTATTTATTATTATTGTTATTATTAATGAATTTTGCTGTGTTTCTAGGCTCTCTGAACCCGCAAGCAAGTAATTAGACTTGTAAGCCTGCGGATACACACAACCAGAGCATGTTGTTAACAGAATATGTTAAGTATTGTTTTATTCTATTTGTTCTTTATCATCATAGAGGAAAAAATATTCATTAGATTATCAATCCGTCAAAAAGGGTTCGTTAAGGTTCTACATGTAGCCAAGACTTTCACGAAGTGTATATAACCTCTGTCTTCATTTGAATGACAGCTCAATTTATAAGATAATTTAATTTTTCAACTTTTTTGTGTCTGGTAAAAGTTTTATAAATTTTACCGGTTTTGCGATATTTGAGTTTAAAATTTTTAAATGGCCGCCATTTTTTAAATACACATTGGAAAAAAAATATTTACATTCATTCAAATTTATTTTATATCATTTTTATTCAAACAAAAAAATTAATAAAAACTATTATTTATGTGTAAAAGTAAACTTATGGGTCATTTAATTATAACATAAAATGATTTTAAAACCTTCAACAAAGGATGGATTACTTTTAAGGCCTTTTCTTCACCGAGGTAATCCGTATTACCTGGAATTCTGCCCCTAGTGAGCGTAAATTAATTTAAAGCGACTTTGTTTTCATACATTTCTGTAACTTCTAAAAATTTATTCATATTTTAACCACTTGTTTTACGAAACAAACTGTTAAACTAAACAATGACTACATTGTTAAAAATGAAAATAACTTACTGTGCATTTCACATTTACAAATTTAATGACTATACTAATGTATGAATTTATTTTGTCTTATTTTAATAATTAATTTACAAAATTTGTCTTTTTTTAATTTTTTTTATTATTTACATTTTACATATCTATGTAAATAAGAGAGAAAACAAATAAAAACAGGAGAAAATCTAAATTTGTTAAGTATGACTAGGACTTTTGTTAAAGCTTATAACTCTTTCTATGCCATTAATCATTACCACCTTGGCAGTTATAGTTTACTAATTGGTTTTTGAAATTATTATATTTGTTAATTTAATTGTTGAGTTTTAACCAATCCAGAAACACAGAGCATATTTCATGTTAATATAGTTTTGAATTAAAGGGCAATTAATTGTAAATTTTAATTGTACTACATTGTAGTGTATTATTTTTTTTTAAATAAAATATATTTTGATTTTATTTGATAGTATATGTTACATAGTATACGTTAATTGATTTGATTAAAAAAGGTAAGTTTAAAAGGCAAAAAAAATTTCTGGCTTAAAAGCCGATTGAAGGATTAATGTGCATATACAAGTGAGGGTGTTTTATTTCCTGAGGAAAGTAAATTCTAATATCAAACGATCCTTACTTTATAAAGTACTTCTTTCTACAACAAAGTTCAGTGTTACAAACACATGAAAAAAACTTAATGGTGTACTTCCCTTTAGTTAACCAAATATAAGTATTTGTTCTATCGTAAAATTATTTATCATATATGTATTTGTAGGTTTGTAAAATTAACATCTTCAACTGATTTAACACGCTAAGAGTTTTTTTATTTTTTACTAGTACACGTGTTGCTCGAACTCGAGCAATTTATTTTAATACAATACAAAAATGTTACATTTAGCTCTAAATCAATGACATCCGACCAATCCAATATTGTGAATATCTTTTATCACCACGTATTTACAGCTGAATATTAACAGATGTTTAAAATGCTTTATTCAATCCCAATGTTATTTAAATAGGAAATTTTGAGATTTCGATGGTAAATAGCGCCTTTATTTTCAGTCCGATTCTCATCAGTTTTTGGCGGAAACAACTACAGACCAAGCCCTATCCAACGACACAAAAAATTTGAAAATCGGTTGAAAATTGTAGGAGGAGTTCTCAAGACAAAAAAACCCTTAGCGTATTAAATAAGTATAGATTTATTTATTTTTTATTAGAATTCCTGCAATTTGTAACCGATTTTCTAGTTTTTGTGTCGTTGGAAGGGGTAGTGTCAGTAGTAGTTTTCGCTGAAACTTGATGAGAATCGGACTCAAACAATGGCACTATCCATTATTGAAATTAGAAAATTTTCATTTGACTAGCATTAGGTTTGGGTTGAGCATTTAAAGTAGATTTCTTGGATAACAAATTGAATTTAAAGAGCATAATCAGATAAAATTATACGATGAAGTTACAGTTTTTCAATATTCTAAGTAAAATGCTCGCTTTCTAGCAACATGTATATTACTTATTTTTAGTAGTACATACGCGCACAATCAATAGAATTAAGTTTTGTGAAATTGCTGCACTGCTTACACGTCGTCGCCATGGCGTTCTGTTATTGGCTGCTGAGAGGAAATGTGAATTTTCAAAATGGCGGCCATTTAAAAAATCTAAACTCAAATATCTCAAAACTGGTAAATTTTATAAACAATTTACATGGCTCAAAAAAGTTTAAAAATTAAATTATCTAACCAATGGTACCAAGTTTGTAAGGATCTAACAACAAATAACAAAGTTATTGAGATTTTTCCACATAAAGTTTGTAAGGATCTAACAACAAATAACAAAGTTATTGAGATTTTTCCGCATAAAAACATTGATTTTGCACTATAATTTATGCAAATTAAGGTAGTTTTAATTGAAAAATCTCAATAACTCCGTTGTTTGTGGTTCGATCCTTACAAACTTGGTACTATTGGTTAGATAATTTAATTTTTCAACTTTTTTGTGTCTGGTAAAAGTTTTATAAATTTTACCGGTTTTGCGATATTTGAGTTTAAAATTTTAAAATGGCCCCCATTTTTAAAATACACATTGGAAAAAAAATATTTTTTTCTTGAAAATGGGTAATGCTATGGTGAAGGTTCATGCCAAATATCAACTTAATACAGTGATCCGTTATGGAAATAAAAATTATTTTGTGTAAAAAACAAAATGGTGGCTAGCGGGTTAACGAAGCATTTTAGGGCATATGTTTACTGCAACATTTTTACTTATTTTGATGTGGGCAATAACCTCCTGAATTCCTGAAACGTTTTTTTCGAGCACCCTGTATAATTATTTGTTCTATTGTAACAATATTTATATTTTAGGTATTTGCAGGTTTGTAAAATTAATATCTTTTATACTGATCTAATATCCTAATTTTTTTTTTTAATTCCTACAGATTGTAACCGATTTTCTAGTTTCTTGTGTCGCTGGATGGAGTAGTGTCAGTAGTAGTTTTCGCTGAAACTTGATGAGCATCGAACTCAAACTATGGCACTATCCATTATTGAAATTAGAAAATTTTCATTTTACTAGCATTAGGTTTGGGTTGAGCATTTAAAATAGATTTCTTGTTAAACCATTAAGGATAATACTTGATAACAAACTGAATTTAAAGAACGTAAACATAAAAAGATTATGCAATGAAGTTACATTTTTTTCAATACTCAAAGTAAAATTCTCGCTTTCTAGCAGCATGTACATTACTTATTTTTATTAGTACATACGCGCCCAAGCAATATAATTAAGTTTTGTGAAAATGCTGCTCTGCCTCCACGTCGTCGCCATGGCGTTCTGTTATTGGCTGCTGCCAGGAAATGACGTTGTTTAAAGTTTCCATAAATAAACTTCAGCTATAACCCAGGTATTTGTATTGGCGGCTTGCAAAACTCTCTAATATAAGAGTAATCTTATAATAGTATTTATTAAAGTAAAGATTTGTCAAAGCGATCAAAATAAACATGTACAAAATAAATCGTAAATAGTGTATTTTGTAATGTTTAATTAATTATCTCGAAAGTTGCACTTACCAGGACACTCTCAAGTTTCATATGTGAGCCGAAGCCGAACACAGGAAACCCAAAATTTCAAGTGCAAGTCGATGCCGAGAGATTGTAAGATTTTGAGTTTTACGTAGGAGGCGAAGATGAGTATTTGAATAAGTTGAATAATTGCCAGAAAATCTGTTTTGGTACAAGTTATGAACGATACTTTTCATCACTAATCAATACTAGTTTATATCTATTTTTGTTAGCATTTAGATCGTTAAACATTAAAAACAGCTTATTTAAATTGTAAAAACCAATGGTAAAAAACACTAACGCCCAAAGTAGGCAAATACAGAACTAATTGAGAGCATCGAAAGTAAATTTTGGGAGAGGGAGAATCAGCGAATCGTTTTTCCCTTGCTCTAAATTAGAGCTTGTGAAACAGTTACTTTCGTTGATATTAGCTGTTATAGAAAATAGGTACTTTCCATGCGGATTGATAAAAACATTTTTATGAGAATACCATGTTTTTCAAACGTAACATTAAACACAATATTCGTTTTTGAGTTGTACATTATGAGTATTTTGAGTTGAGGTTTATGTTTATAAAACGACATAACAGTGTTAAAATGCTGTTCAGTGTTAAAATGTGTTCTATAGTCTCCAACAATAAAACCTATACAATTTTACGTTGCTTGTCTACTACATATGTGACCTGCAAAGAATAAATGTTATGAAATAAAAACACTCAAGTAAAATTGGAACACGCTGAAGCACCCTTGACATCCTCCGTACACGGCGCGGGCCCTTCACACTGTAATGGCGTTGTCACAAATGTTTAACAGACTCCGATGAGATGAGGTCCCATCTTTTATATAAAAAAAATGTCACTCTTGTATTCCACCACTACTTTTTAGTGGAATTAAAATTCAAGTTGATACAATATGTTTTAGAAATGTTTATTTTGTTGTTCAATTTTAGATGTAGGCAAAAATATAAATACGAAGATTGAGTCTAAATTAAACGATGCCTGTTTAATTGTAAATGCTGAAGCAAAAACATTTGTCTTTAAGGGCAAACTTGAAATCATCATTGGTTACTGAGTGTTCTCAAAATAAAAAAATAACCCATTTTCCTACCACTGTATGGAAATTATCCTGTAACACCCTTCCTGTAAACCCTATTTACTCACTCCAGGGGTGGAGGGTTTCCACACCTGTAAACCCTACGTAAACATTTCACTTCTGGTTTCCGTTTCTTTCAGCTTTAGAGCAGCAATGTTCTTTACCGCACGCTAAATCAAACAACAATTTCAATAAAAAACAAAGTCAGCTGTTATTACCCAAGATGACTGTAGGCCAGGGCCAGGTGAGCTACATCCCATAAGAGAAATGGTGTCACTTTCTGCGACATCCGTGGATGTCACCAAAGAGTTTTTGTTGGTTAAAAAAGTGTTAAAAAACCAACATTTTGCTCTTTGTTACCTGAAAGTGTTGCCAACACTGCAGGAAACAACAATCGTTCTAGTTAGCGTTGGGGATTTTTTGTCTCAACTATTACTAAAATAAGGAATTTCAAACCAAACTAGGGTAGAATTTATGGTTTTATATTTACCTTGATTGCTAATTGTTAATTTGGTCATTACTAAAATAGAGTAATATGTTATCGTTACGATAAATATCGTATTCGTGGCAACACTGCTTCATTCTCTTTTTCTATCAGCTGTGTAATGGTAAATATTATACTTCATATCCATAACACAAAAAAAGCTAATCATCTGACCTAGGAAGAAGTTATGCTTCTTCCTTTACAGACCTTGGTTATTACCAACCACGCCACAGTTGTTGGTCATTGTTGTCGTTTAGTCATTGCTGCTTTTTTAGTTTGAGGTTATGTTTGATAGTTATCAATGTGTCCCAATGAAATAAATTATACATACGGTTACCTAAACGGCATTTTATTTACGATAAAACATTTAACATGTTGCAATTATGTTGGTAGGGAAAATATTGTGTGTTACGAGCACAAATACACAGTGCAGCTCTCGAAATTTTTTGCCGCACTCAGCTGATGCTTTACAGGGCCATCTACAATTGTCGAGTGGCAATTACATACTTTACGCTCTTCATACACAAATAGCTATTTTAGAACGTTACATAAACCAAACTTATTAATATGATAAAGATTTCACATAAGTATCGTTAACATGAATCAGCTACTCCGAGCTGCGTGCGACTCGCCATTCCAAATGAACAGTTAGAGATGTTAAACTGTTAATTACCTAGTCACGGAATGCGGCCTTCCACTGACAGGTACCACAGCGCCGGCGATCTATTCAGAACAATAGTTATATACATTAAACAGTTTAAGCCATTTTTATTTATTTTTTTTTTTTATTTTAGCAACGTATTTTTACCTAGAACAGAATCGCCTATTACGTTATTACATAATACGCTCAATCTTTAAATTGCTTGTCTTAGACAACAACAAAAAAATAATAATTCACGTAACGAACATAAAACTAATAAAATAATTCTTTAAATATTGTGTATGAAAATAATAAAACCTGTTATGCACTGAGAATTTTTTAATATTCAAATTAGACAAGCTTGATTTAGCCTGCATGATAATCCATTTACTGATTCTAGTTTTATATACTAATCATCTTCTTTATTATCATTTTACCAATTGAGTTTTGTAAGATTAAGCAGATTCTTTTCTCGCTATGCGGAATGACATAAAAAATTTGAGGGATGCATTTGACCATATAAAGGTGTTTTAATAAAACATTTTGAGTTAGTGTTTATATTTTATGACTGTTAGCGCTAGTAGTTTACGAAAAAGCAAGAGTGGAATAAAAAATTCTAAGAATAAGAATTTTTTGATATTTATACTAAATCAAAGTACACTTAGGTCAGGCTTGTGACATTTTCCTCTGAATTCAATTATTCTTGTTACATAACGTAGGCTATTCCAATATATCCGTCAGTTTTTATGCTTAGAACCAAAAAGCTTTATTCAAGATTTATTCTTAGGAACGTCTTCAAAAGATATATCAGAAGCTATTATTCCGTGAAATTAGATAATTTGATTTTAAGTTTGATCGACTGAACTTTTTGTTCAGTCATCTATTGAGGCGACTTTATCAATAATGAAGTCCTAAAATTTAATGTACACATCAACCTATTCTTACATTAAGTTTTTCTCTGACACAAAATATGTGATCCCCTGTGGGGGGTAAATATCTAAGTGGAAAAATAACGTAACAATAATCCTTTATTGATGAGTTTCGAAATTCCAAGTCATCCCTTACAGGATATGCATTGAATGATTTTAAAAAGTACTCGTTCTGATGAACATAGAAATCCCGAGACCATATTACCATTCGAAAGTGAACGTTTGAGAACTTCTTCAACAAGTTATGAATAAGTGTTGTACGGAAGAGCCCAACATCAAATCTATAATTTAAATAATTTGTAGTTGTTTTTATTAAAAATGAATGTTGAAATAGATGCTTTCTCTAAACGACCTTAATTGTTTAGTAATAGTAGTTTTAATGTTTCATTACTTTCAATATAATAAGTAAATAATTCAAATAAATATTTACTTTGGGTAGCTTTTTGACCTTACTGACAAGTTTTCTTAAACTTAGTGAGGCCATGCCTGTTTAAAAATGTGAAATAGAAATATTCTTATTCTTTTAGTCAACTTTTGACCAGGCATTCCCAAGGGTATTGACTTTAAAACTCTTTACAGCTCATTTTGTGCTTTGAGTATTTCCCCACATACATGTTAAGACTAAATGTGACATGAGCATAAGATGAGATAAATTTAGTTATCACCTTAATTAATTAACCTCAATACCTTTGGACACGACTGGCAAGAACTACTATATAATTGATGAACAGTGTTTCAAACGTTAGGCTAGTCATCAATGTTTGTTCAATGGAAATATATTTTAAATGGCCTCTTTTGAATGGTTAATATTTTTTCACTTCGTAAACACATTTTACAGCAGTACATTCCCTGGTTATGAACTTTGTAAAGGAAATGTCTTAAATTTGTCTATAATTCTTTTGTATATTGCATAGCCTACTGAAGTCATGCAATTTTACTAATTAAAGCCAATAAAATTTTGAAATAAATTCAATAATTTGAAACAATAAAAATTAAATAGGACTACGTTTCAAAAATTTCATACCACTAATTATGAAAATAATAATTTACAACAATATGTATATAGAAATGGAAAAAAATGAAAAAGAAATATGTTTACAGCTTTTTAAGGAGACTTAACTATTTTATATAAAACATATTTCTCTCATAATCAACATCAGAATTATGTTACATAAATGCACCACACTTTTAGCAAAAGCTTATTACCAAATTTTAATAATAGTTTATGAATGACGTAAACCTAAAACAACCAATAAATATATCTCAAAATGATCAAGGAAGTGAAAATAGTATATTGTTGTCCAGTGAACGGTAACAAAAACAACTCATGAAACCTGACAAACTAAGCTGTTTGCTTCGTCGGCGGAAAATTGTTTTCGTTCCTTAATTTATATGAGGATAGCTACCACCGTGCCTTCTCTGTTTCGCTCTTTCTACACTACAACTATATCTAACAATTTTTTTTAATTATTATTATCAATTAATTTTTTTATCTAAATTAGTTAACTTCTTCACTAGATTTAGTCCCATAATTTAAATTTCAATAATAAGGGGATTAAAAAGTGTTTTAATAATTTTAACAATGGAATTTTTTTTTTTAATTTCATGTTTGAATACAACATAGAGTTTGGTTGTAAATTTAACTATAATGTACAGTTTATATATCCAGTATAACTTTAGTGTTCAAATATTATCCCAACAAATATTTGTTTTATCAGTTTTAGTCAATTGCATGAAATATGTCCGGTTGCATTTTCATATTTGAAGGCCCAGTTGTTGCCAAAGGCAAATAATATTTTTTTACTGTTTTTATAATCAGATGTTTAATTTAAAAGAACTTTGTTGTTTGTTTACTTTTGTATCAAGAATAAAAATGAATGTTAGAATAAAGCAAATAACTAAAACTAAACTGAACTTTATTTTCTACAACTAATAATACTAATTTATACAACTCAAACTCAACTACATGGTAGCAGAGCGTGGTTACCCTTTTGTTTACAGTAACAGCAAGCTTTGTTTAAAGTACATTGTTTAACAGAATGCCCTTTCCTTAAACATACGAAACATGTACCTTTTATTTTGTTCTTCCGTTCTTCTACAGTTGGATACTTGGAGCATTGGTCACTCCAGTGTTTACCATTACAGAATATGCAAATGCATTTATCGTTTCCCACAAGAGCTTGAGTGGTGTAACCCTCATTTTCACCGTCCTCACGAGACAGTAAAGGAAGTTTAGTTTTACTATTAGTAGAGGAAGAATTTGGATAGTTAAACATACCTGTTAGCCTTTCAGACCGTTCCTTAGCTGAAATGATATTGTTAATACATTTACATAATGCCTTAACATCTCTTTGCTCTGAAATATTCATTTCTTCTACTTTTAATACAACTTCATACGGTAATTTACTAATTATTAAAGAAATAAAATAGTTAGAAGAAATATCTTCACCCAAAGCCTGAAGGCATCGCAAGTGTTTTTCTATCATATCATACCCCCGCCTGAGTTTACCCGTGTCATTTGTTTTTAGAGGTGGCATGTCCATAAGGGCTGTGTAATGTGAATTTACAATGATTTGCTTATTTGCAAATCTTTCTTTCAGTAGATCAACAGCTATGTTATAATTAATTCCAGTGAGAGTAAGCCCTTCCACACAACACCTCGCTTCGCCCCTCAACTGTGCGAGCAAGTAGTTGAACTTATCGACATTACTGAGAGCCGGGTTGTTATGAATGGATGACTCAAATGAGTCCCAAAACTCTTGCCACTTCAAAATATTGCCATTGAATGTGGGCATTACCAGTTTTGGGAGTTTGAGTGAAGTTTTAGGGACAGAAGAAAGTGGTGTGGCAATACTTTCTGGTAATTGACCTCTCTCTGATGTTGATTCCGTCACAGAGTCTAGTCTCACCTCTAGTTTGGCCATTACCTCATCGTAGTCCATCATTGTAGTAATGAAGTCCTCCTCTGCTCCCCCTTGCTCTCCATCCACCGTCGCTTCTCCCGGATCCGTTCCATGTTCGAGTCGGTCTTGTATATCTTCTATTCTTTTAACAAATCCTGCTAGAGTTTTCATCTTAGTCTTCAACCTTGCTGCAGTGACATCCTCCTCCCCCAATAGTTGGTTCGCCTCTTCAATCGAAGACTTGAGCCTTACCAGGGAAGTTTTCAGATGAGTTTCCCATCTAGAAGTCATTATTGTCCTAGTTCCTATATCAGTGAAAGTCAGTGGACCAGTAATAGCTCTGCTACCATGTAGTTGAGTTTGAGTTGTATAAATTAGTATTATTAGTTGTAGAAAATAAAGTTCAGTTTAGTTTTAGTTATTTGCTTTATTCTAACATTCATTTTTATTCTTGATACAAAAGTAAACAAACAACAAAGTTCTTTTAAATTAAACATCTGATTATAAAAACAGTAAAAAAATATTATTTGCCTTTGGCAACACAACTTCATCACGTTGGAGTACAACATACTCTTTCGGAACTTCGGAACCAGTATTGGGTAATCCATAGCAGATCAGAAGTTTTCAAAGTGTTGCGAAAATGCTCAAGGTGTATTAAATATGAAGGAGGGCCTTACAGATTACCTCAAATGCCTCCACTTCCCTTGGAAAGAGTTTCAGAAAGTGTACCCTTTCAGTATACAGGATTGGATTACTTTGGTCCACTGTATGTCAAATCTTTTTCTAATTCTGAAAAAAGGTTAACTAAAGTTTATGGATGTTTGTTTACTTGCATGGTCACCAGAGCTATTCATCTGGAGGTTGTGAGTGACATGACATCAGAAGAATTTCTCTTATGCCTAAGGAGATTTATTGGAAGAAGAGGTACACCAATGAAGATTTATCTCGACAATGCAAACCAATTCAAAACAACTTCATCATTTTTAGAGAAAATTATGGTTAAAAACTTAAATAGTCCGGATGTTTTGTCCTATGTAAGTCAAAACCACATCAGTTTCACTTTCATCCCAGAGCTTTCACCATGGATGGGTGGGTTTTATGAAAGGCTAATTTCATTAGTAAAGAGATGTCTTAGGAAAACTTTAGGAACGACAACGCTAACTAGATCTCAACTTGACACTACAATGATTGAAGTGGAAGCCATTATGAATTCCAGACCGTTGGTTTATGTTTCATCAGATGATCTATGCGTGAATGATAACGTAATAACCCCTGGCCATTTCTTGAATTTTCACGGAAAGAATGGTTTGATGAACTGCTCCCTTGACAAAATAAATAATGAAGAAGACCCAAACTTTATCCCTGGATCGACATCATCAATTTTACTTGATACTTGGAAACGCGGAAATAGTTACCTCAACAATTTCTGGTATTGTAATCAGAAATTGTATTACCAGTATTGTAATCATATCTACCTATCGATTTGAATTTTAAAAAAATCTGTAATAATTTTAAATTGTATATGTTTAACATTATTAACGTATAAAATATTAAACAAATTATTTAAAATTTTGAACATTAATATATATTCAATACCACTTCGCCCATATCACTCCGAAACATTTTTTTATCAATACAATCGTAAATGGGATCAAGTGGTCATGAACCTGGGGGGATAAAATAAATAAACTATCGAGCATTATATTTTCGTACAAACAATATATTTCAAATGCAGCAATTGCAGACAAACAAGTAATATGCTCGACAGCAACAACAAAATTGACTGTCTTTGTGAGCAAGTAAACAAGTCGAAAATACTGGTGTTTAACCCATTTATTTTAATGAATTATGAAGAAAACTTTAATTCATCGCACTTTTAGAATTCATAGATCTTAATTTTTTTTAACTCTACGATTTTATGGCCTTGGGATGCGTCATAAAGTAAAACTTGACATTCTTCGAAAAATGTCACTTAAGACCCTCGTTGCGAAATATACGACTAATTAGTTAAAAATCATTCATTTTTTATTTAGAACAGGTATAATTTATAGTTTGGGGAAAAATTATTAATTAAACTTATAACATTATCCAAGCAATCAGATAATCAATATGAATACAAACAATTTTGAGAAATAATTTATGAATGTGTTTACAAACTTCATTTTTTGGGAGGTTTTATCACTAATAATTGTTGACAAATGAAAACTTAATATTGAATTATTTTGCGTATTTTGATTTTTAAATTATTATTTTATAGAATTTTTTTATAATTACAGTAGCTTTAATTTGTTAACATTGAGATATGCATACAGATTCTATGCCACATCAAACCACTTAAATTCACAGTTTTGAAGTTTATGATTTGTTTAATATTGATTCCAGTTTAGTGTTATTTAAATCAATACTTATTTAATACGCTAAGGGTTTTTTTGTCATGAGAACTCCTCCTACAATTTTTAACCGTTTTTCAAGTTTTTGGTGTCGTTGGATAGGGCTTGGTCTGTAGTTGTTTCCGCCAAAAACTGATGAGAATTGGACTGAAAATAAAGCCGCTATCCACCATCGAAATCCCAAAATTTCCCATTTAAATAACATTGGGATTGAATCAAGCATTTTAAACATCTGTTAATAATCAGCTGTTAATACGTATAGATTTTGGTGAATAAAGGAAATTCACAATATTGGATTGGTCGGATGTAATTAATTAAGAGCTAAAGTAAAATTTGTATTGTATTAAAATAAATTGCTCGATTTCGAGCAACACGTATACTAGTATTTAAAATTAGCAAAGAATAAATACAGCAGCCTTTATTTCATAACTTCAATACATATAATTTAAACTGTATCTATTACTCATTCCAAACTGAAAAAATTAACTAAACTAACTAAAAAGATATGTCTTTTAAAGTACACACAATAAATATAAATTTGTACTTAATCATAACAAGATTCGATGTTACATATAATAATGTAGCTTTGTATAATGGAGTCTCTTTACCATTGTGCTTCTCATGTATTCCCTTTGAAGCTTTTAAGTCCCTGTGGCCATTATATTGGACAATTGTATTCTTCTGGTTACATTGCATATTCATTTCATAGTGCTTTTATTAGTAATTTTATCGAAGTAATAGTAATAATAATAAAATCGTTATTGAGCTATATCAATAGAGGTTATTTTTAACTTGATGTTATATTTATATGATTTTCTATTTATTATGCAGTTTATTATTTAGCTTTCATTAAGACAATGACTCAAAAGTTGGCTCAGAAGTCGTTTTAAATTTATGTTCCAGGTCGATAATCAGTCCATAAAAGTAATGCATAAGTAAAATTGGTTTAAGACTGTATTAGTTTTAAATTTATAGTTTTCCTAGTGATTATTCTCTGTAATTTTTATGTTTCAACTGTTACATATTTATCATGTTCACTTTCTAATTAGCCATCGGTTATAAAATGAATCAATTTAAATAAATGGAAACAAATTGAATTTTTAAATATTTTTTTATGTAGCATTGCTATAAGGTCATGAAAATTCTATAAAAATTTCAGGCCTACCCAGAAAATTGTTTTATTAGGACAACTGAAAATTTAGCCAACTGTGGTAATTATTCTGGGATCGATAACTCGAACAATACTATTTTCTTTTAATCATACTATCGAAAATAAAATCAAACACAAGACTAAAAATTAACTAAAAAATTTTAATTAATTATTTTAACTATTTACAGATAGGACTGAATTTGAAAATGTGTAAAAAATGGGAAACAAACGTAAAACATGTTTGCGAGTACGTGTCAACTCCCTGATGAATATTTTAGTCGTCTGTTATGGGGAATATTTAATTTCAACATATATTAACTGTAGTTACACATAACTACAAGGGTTACTTATGATTGCAATGCATGAAAATGCCATCCATGGTTACTAATTGAGAATATGAATCACAAAATATTTTTTTAGTTTATTTAACATAATAATGTTCATATGGGAAAATTAAACGATTTTTGTTTATTAGGTCTATTGTCCTTATAATTTCTATTGGTACCTTTTTTATAAATAACGTAAAAGAAAAGAAATCGGTTAATGCACGTTTTGAAAAACTACCGTTATGTTTTAACAAATATATTTTCAACGTTAACGGTTTCCCATGCAAAGTTTATATTCTTCTCTTAAATTATTCTTATTTGGGCATGTTAATACATCTCTTTTTGAATACATAGCAAGATGAGTTCATCATTATTTAAGTTATTAAAATGTTGTAAGTGAATCTCAATTATGTATCATCAATCTTTAACACTTTTCAGAAGCTTTTAACTTTTACATAAATTAAAATTTTTATATATTAAAAAATGACATTAAGGCATTTTTCTTATGTATTGTAAAATAAAATGAAGCTAGTTTTTTGTTTGTTTTTTTTTTTTTTTTTTTTTTTTTTTAATCCGAAGTATTTATGAAAAATGTCTTTAACTTGTTACTATTAACGTTAACTAAACCCGGGAATCTCAGATTTTTGTCCAGTAAATTTGTTCGGAGTTAGCAATCAAGGCTGAGACATTGAGTCCTGGGCCCTGCTAGCCTGGGAACCAATCACTTCTGTATTGCTGACATCGCAGGATAATCAGTAGTACTATACACGAAATTTTAAATTTAAGTAGATATTTAAATTGACAGCTTAACTTTCACATAAAACAAATGAGCATTTTTTATCTTTATAAGCACTATCGTTGAAAAATATGAGACCATACAGTGACGATGTTGATGGTATGTGAATTAGTGACCTTATCTATTCCTTTAATCAAAAACTGTTTCCCCCAATGGCTAATATAATAGTACCCATTTTGAAATATGAAATCAAAATTACTTTTAAGCTTAGTAAATAAAATGAACAAATCAATATTTTATAAAGTGCAATACAAAATATGATAATTTTAAAAGTTACACTTGAATTTTAAACAATATAAGATTAACATGACATATAAAAGTTTCATAAATGTTAAACTTTATGAATAGGCAGAGTTGTATTGAGGTTATATAATCGGAAAAAATTGATTCACTAATATATACAAAATCTAACAAAATATATTACGAAGTTACATTTATTTCCCCGCCATCCTCAATTTCATCAGTTGAGTGTGTTTTTATCGCGTTGTTATGGATAGTATTATAAAAAGTTATGTTGTTATTCTAAATCATGTTACTTTAAAAATTAACATTTCATTATTAGGAAAAGATTTTTCTAGTCCGGAAAAAATCAACTAATTTTAAAACTCCCAACATAAACCAACAATTTCCATACAAAAAGTAATCCAACTGCTGCACCATACCTAAATGTTTGATTACATTGGTTTAAGTAATAATATTCAGTTGTGTATGAAAGAGATTTGGATGTTTTTTAAATAAAATTTTAAATTACAGTTTTAAAATTACACTTGTTACATCAGTTTAAACTACGCTATTGACAAGTTTTATAATATTATTAGTTATAATTTTTCTCTCATCACTGTCAATTTGTAACGAAAATCTTGGTCTGGTGAGGGGGCAAACCCATGGCCCAGCTTTTGACAATGCAGAAGTCAAAAAAGCCCCAATGCCACCCTATGTAATGAGGTAGGGGTGTATTTAATCTCGTTTTCCTGAATAATGTGTCCTCCTGCACCTTAAAAAGGGCAATATATATGGTAATCGTCAATGGTATAACAGAATGAGTATCTTTGAAAAATACGAAGGTGATTCAAGAATCCATGAACAGGCTTGACATCGTTGCAAATGGCGCTGTTCGGAGCTCATCCCTCCCATTGGATTGAGATCTCTCACTGCACGCAGTTTGTAGTGCTCATGCAACGCTTACTGGAGACAAATCTCTTCAGCTATCTCAAGTTCCAAATGTAGGCAGCTGTTGAGTTTATATTTACCTCAATATGTGGCCACTGCAAGTAAGAAGCCCCTCCTCTACAAAAGCACCCCAAAATTACCACAAAAATCGTAGGTGGAGATATCATTGGATGAAAAGAATGGGGCTCTGGATAGCGAGGTTAAGAATATAAGGAAACCCCGCCTCGATATTCGTGTCGCCAACGAAAGACAGGTAAATATCGCATAGAGTATAAAGGATTGGATGACATCCATGGACATTTAGCTGGATGTCATTAACTACATGAGGCGACTTAAGATGTAGGAGAATACGCAGACACCATCACACCCTATGGTGCAAGATGCTTCTGGGAGAAAAAGGGCAAAATCGAGCCCATCCGTGGTTTGAAAGAGAAAAGAGGTGGCAAAGGGGTGCAAAGGAGCAGACTTCTAAAATAAGCATCAGAGATAAGATTTTACCCAGTTTGTCCAGAAATCATTTATTTCTCATCAGCCCAAGTGCTGGAAGAACTACGCTGACATACTAGGGGCAATGTGGAAAGAGGTGACGATCGGAGAATCTGGCCTCATCATAAACCAAATCTGCAAGACGGAGGATGGGGAATTCTCCTTAAACTCGTAAAATTTGAAGACAGGGGAAATCTCCAAGAAGCTCTAAAGTTATCAGAAATAGCCAAACGAATTTTCAAAAACATCAATTTTCATTTTCAGAGATGATTTTCAGAGATAACCGGTGAAATATAAGATCATCGTTTTCACACTGAAGAAGTGGGATCAGAGGAAGCCTTGAAGGAACATAAGATGGTTGGGACGAATGAAAAGGATGCTCTTTTCCTCCTTCGAACGGGGTAAATAGAGACCAGTTGGTGAACTGAAGAGTTCGGCAGTACCTCAAGGTGGACTAATGTTTTCAATGCCTAGGCAACGGTCATGTAAGGAAACACTGTTATGTGGCAGTGTTTTGTGGCGTGTGGCTACTTCCACAATGGCTGTCTTTTGAGTTTTCATGCGCTGGTACACCCGGGGTGTGTACGGACTATCCCAATCACTCATTTAATCTTTCAGAAAGGCCCTAAATGTAAATATATCCACCCTGCCGCAGTATGATCTAGTTGGTTGAGGACATACCAAGTTGGTTGAGGGTATACCTGCAGAGGAATGAAGCGGCCAATGTTATCTGCAATCAACTGAAATTTGAGGTAGATGAATAGACAGCGATCAAGAGTGATCAAAACCACCGCAAATCGTTTTTCGACCGGCTCCACACATCAGCACTTTGAATTTCGGTTTAGCTTGATTTAATTTAGGTCATTGGTCCGATGACAGTTATATCAGCTTGAGAAATCGGCACAAATCAGTGAACAGCTTGTACCTCTCCTCCAACGTTAATACAGGAATACAGGGAGAGGATATAGGTAGTGGAAGATAATCTCCAAATTGTCCTGGGGTATATCATAATGTCGGGTAACTTTAACACCTAAGCCGTTGAATTGCGCATGGTGTGACAATTTTAATTTAATATGAAATAGGCAGTAGGAGCAAGTAGGAAGTGGAATGGACAGTAGAAGGGTTATTGTTGAAAATGAACTATGTACTCGGCCAACCTTATCTCTCTGTCTGCATACCTCCCTGAACCTTCTTCCTTTCATGAATTTCTCTGCCAAAACTCTCCACCTGGACTCTGTGTGAGCGTCACTTGAAACCCGTACAGTGCTGGTGCAGGATCTTGACTTGTGGAATAATTTAAATAGTTTTAAATATTCATTTCCAATTGTTGGGATATTTATTCCAAGTATATAAAGGAAGTTTTTCAAGTGTTGAACAATTTTTCACAATAGTAGTGTCTTTTGGCCACTCCTGGGCCAGGTCAAGGTCAGTGGTTGGAAGTGGCAGGTGTGGGGTTGGAAGTGTGGGGTGGGGGTGACAGTGATGGATGGGTTTGGGAAGTGGGTCAAGGCCATCCGGAGGGGGTTTTAAAAAAGTGGGAGCCGCAGGGGCTCGGTGGGAATGGGGTGGGGCGGCGCCGGGCCGCGGGAGGTTTTAGTTTATTTTTAAAATTAAATCAAAGTCGTGTTCTTGTGCAGAGAGGTGTTGGAGTGCCGTCCACTGGTGAGGGAGTGGTAGACGCCGAAGGTGGTGGCGAAGAAAAGGTAGACGCACAACATGCACAGTACGCATTTGAACAGTTGCAGCAGGCGAACCATCCCTTGTTGATTTTCCGTTTCCAATTGCAGCCTGTTGATCTCTAGTTTGAGTCTGTCCTCCTCCAATTGTGTTTTAAGTGAAAAATCATCCATCATGTTTGTGTGCTTGTTTTAATTTCTGTAGGTGAAACGGGAGCGGTGTTGACGGTCGGAAAGTTGGCGATGAAATGAGAAACGAAGATGAGGACAGGGCATATTTACTGGAAAGTGGTGGGGGGTTAAAAAAACAGTTGTGTGTCCGATCAAACGTCGTCGTCAGCTGTCGGTGTAGTTTTGGAGGATGCAGGAGTGAGTTTTAGCAAACTATCTTCATCTTCAGTCTCAACTCTATCGCATGTTGGACAACCGTAAGCAAGTTCCAAATTCATAGTGATGCAGTGGAATTTGTCTATAATATCTTCTAAAGTTTCCATTATATCTTTTAAATCATGTCTTGTTCTAATTACAAAAGTAGATTTCATTAGTGCTAGCGGATCGTTGTTCATCGTACGGGAGTCGGGAAACAAATGGCGAGCGTCAGTCAGCGGCTCGCTTATATGCGGGCAAGGGCGGTGGAGGGGGAAGTGGAGGGGTGGTGGCGTGGTGGGGGAAGTGGAGGGGTGGTGGCGTGGTGGGGGAAGGGTGATATACCCCCATGCGAATCGTTGGCCAGCGCATTTCGCAGCGAAACGCCGTTCGGGTAGGTAGTAGGAGGTGTACTAAGATAACCATTAGTTGTATTTTTAAGTTAGGAATACTAATAATGTTTGTAAATTAAATATTAAATTTATATTTAACCAGAGCTTGCATTTCTTGTTCCTCGTCGTTTAATTCAACAATTTTAACACCATTAGTTGTCTGTTCCTCTTCCTCTGCACTTTGCGACGATGAAGACATGGAGGTGGCAGAAGACGATGATGAGGATGAAAATATTTTGGTAGGATTGACGTATTGCACTGTGATGTTGATCCATCTTAAAGGATAGTTATCAATGAGTGTGAGTAAGTTTTGGAATAGTTCTTCCATCTCTTCTCTGTCGGTAATTAAATGTTGAAAGGAAATGAATTTATCATCCATGTTGTTCTCAGTGCGAGTAATGAAATAAGAATGAGAAGCGTATCGAATGATCCGTAGAATATATGTTGTAAAAAATAAGTGGTGGGGGTAATCTCAAGGTCAATCAAATGGAGTTTTAAAAAAGGGCTGCAGTCAGTGACTACAGCTATACATCTGAAGCTTCAACAGGATCAGTAGACCAATCTGATCTGTACTTGCACGCACTTATGATGCATGTACAAAAGTCGTCTTTATAATATGCATTGCACTCTCGACAATTGACAAGTTTTTCCGGATGAAATTTGATACACCTCTGGGGACAGCAAGTGTGGAAGTATTGTGATTTATAAATCTTGATGGTTCGCAATTCCGGTGGTGGTAGTTGCTTTGTCTTGCATTTGCAGTAACAGGATCCAAAGAATTCACACTTTGTACAAGCTAATCCGTCTACCATCCATCTTCCTAAATCGGTGCATTTTTGTTCACAACAGTAGCGCGGTGCGTCCTCGTTTTTCTTCTCTTCCATGTTGGCGCTTCTAAGTGTTGGCAAGAAATGAAGTTGTATAGTGTAGGATAGCGTGTTTTATAGACTAGGAAAAGTGGTGGGGGTAATCTCAAGGTCATCCAAATGGAGTTTTAAAAAAGATCATCTTACAAGTGTAAGATGTATTTATTTAAGATACTGAGTTTTCATTTTATTTTTCTTTCTTTACATCTTGTTTGTATTTTTCTTTTTCTTCTTTAGCCATGGCGATGAGATCTTCAGTGGAGAGTGGATGTACTTCAGGAAATTTTAGAATTAATTTTGGTTGGAATCCCTCTTTAGTCAATACTTGAAGATCGGACGTCATTTGTTCTACACTTTGATAGTCTTTTCCGTAGATTTTTCCATTGAATTCAATCATCATTCTGTACAACATGGTATTAGTAGTTGTTTTCGCTGCGTCAGTTGGAGAGCAAATGATGATTCTGTTAGGTTACACGGTCCTTTTATAGATGCTACAGCGACCACTTGATATTATTTAACATTAGTAATATTTCTGGAACTTAACATTACTTTGAGTAGATGGTGTTGTAGTTGAAGGTTGTGTGGAAACGAATACTTCTTCGTTGCAGAACTTCTGTTTAGGAAACATCCTCATGTTGTTAGCGTAAACATCAATATTTAAACGATAACCACCGGCAAGTAACACTCGCAGTTCATTAATAAAATCGTCGAGTTCTTCAAAAGTTGTAATGGTGGTGGTATCATATGATGCACACTTAACCTTAAGAGACATGTTGTTATTCGTAATAACTGGAGAGCCAACAGAGATGTGTACAGCACGAAAGGTAGTCGTAGACTGATGAGATCCTCAAGAAAATTACGGCCTTTATATACCCTCGAAACTAGGTCAAGGTCATCCAAACGTGTTTTTAAAAAAGCAACATATCGATAGTGCAGAAACACTATCGATATGTTGCCTTTTCTTATTATTTTTTTTCATTTTTATTTTTTATTTATTTAAAATCAGTTACACACATGTACAACAGTATATATAAACTACAGACTAGTTGCTAGTAGGCATAACATGAAGTGTAAGTTCAGTAGAGTTGGTTCCACTAGGACCGTGGGATGCCAAATAGAGTGCGCCGGGGTGAATCAGTCGTAAATCTTCATTCTGCAGCAGTTGAACGAAGCGTTTGGGAAGAAATACTTGAAATTTCGGTTCATCACCAGGTGTGTAGGGTGCTTCACTCAATGTGCAATTGATGGCGTCTCCAACTGATGTTTCCATCTTCTTAATAGTGTGAATAATGTAATGTTTTTCTTCTTTCAATTCTGAACATTTCTTAGTCGGTAGTATTGTAGATTTAGAATGTTTGTTGAATTGATCAACAAGCGACTGTAGAAAAGTTTGCGATGCCATTATTTTTTCTTACTATTGTTCGTCTTCTTCTTCTTGTGCTTGCGCGTCAGAGGTGTTGACTCCTCGGAGGTTAGAGTAATACTCATGCATTGTCATAGTGCCGCTCTCGCTTTTATACCCATCGCTTCCCCCACCACTTTGCTGGAGATAGACATTCAAACGATATGCGTTCTTTAAAGCACATTGAGACTGCCGATGTTTAAAGTTTTTAGATGCAATACAGATGTTAGCAAAGTAGCAATAAAAATCTTTCTCCATTTGCACATTTATCACTTCATGGTTTGTATATGCTTGTATCCAATTTGCTTTTTCCAATCCTCTTGTAAAAATAGTTTTGAACTCTTTGCAGAAATGATTCATAATGTGTGGCATCATATTGTAGGTTATAAAACCTTCATCCCATGTTAGATTATGAAAATGTTTCATCAACCATTTGTTTGTTACTTTAGCTTTGGTTGTTAATCTGTTGAACGGCAAAGGAGGCGTGAATAAAAAATGATAAACAACAGATGTTATCATATCTAGTACCACTAACTCTTTAATTATAAAATTTCCATCATTACCACGGAATGCCTGAAACTCTATGATACCTCGCTTTACTTCCATTATTTCCGTCTTCTTAGAGAATGAAACTCGTTTATCCATGATGACGTTCAGTAGACAACTGGTATGTCAATGCGGATTGACAGCCTTTTATACTCCAACATTCTTCTTCTTCTTACTTAAAATATTCTTTGTCTGTTTAATTTGTTGTTGATTGTTGATTGTTGAAACGTGATTCGTTTTCCTTGTTTTCTTGCTTTTTTTCTTCATCTAAATTAAAATTGGTTTGATTGTGGTGTAACTGTCTCCACATCTCTACTTCATGCGGGATCCTATTGAAGATTGAAGTATCTACTGGACCGTATAGGATTGGAACATATGGTTGTCTATCCAATGCATCAGTTAAATAATCTTTGATAATTGTACTTGAGAATATTAGCTGTTTTAAATATCTTGTTATAGGACCAGTAGCACAAGTTAAAGCGTAAAACTCTTCTTTTGTCAAATGTATTTTTATATTATATTTAGTTAAATCTCTAAATCGAACTAGTTGTTGACCACGTTGTTTAACAATATCGATTTCAATATTTGATTCGAACAAACCTAGTTTTGTTTTTCTTCCAAACGTATTGTTACTCAAATAGCATTCCAAAAGATGTATATGTTTCATAAAAGATTCCCAAGAAGATTCAGTGAAGGTTACCATTTTAGATCCGTGATTCAAAATAACAGTTGGAGAGTAATCCAATGATTTCATTACTCCAGCAGACACAGTCTTTGTCATACAAGAAGAAATAGGATAAAATATTCTAAGAAATACCTCCATTAAGATGTTGGTAGAAATGTTATCTTCAATTTTCCTTTTCTTTGTTTCTTTTTCAACTTCCTCTTCGTCTGTCTTCTTATGTTTAAACTTGAGGAACTCTTCCATTTCCTGTTCAACTTGTCTTTCTATATCCAAACTATTGTCAGCCATAAGAGGTGTAGTTTCTTCATTAGCACTTGATGTAGCAGAACTCATCTTGCGGACGATGTTACCCATACGACAATCAAAGATGAAATGAATTTCCAGCTCTTCTTTCTCGCTTTTATACTCGCAGATGACCTAGATACTGTTTATCTTTTGTAAAAACCTTACAAATCGTGCAGATGTTGTATTAATCCTTTTTAAAGTACATTCTTCACAATTCCTGTCAGCGGTGTGTAAGTAACTATTTTGTCATGTAGAATTAAACAGTATGCTGAAGTTCCATCTGGTATTTTATCTTCAAATTCCATTTCAATTTTTATATCTACACTTGAAGATTTCACAGATTCATTTTGTTTTGAACAATCGATTACAACAATTGGAGCTTTTGAATAAAATTGTTCTGGTGATAGTAATGGTGTATTTGTCTTACCATAATATGACGATTGAAATCTTGCATACATGTCATATAGAATGGAATAACGTTTCTTGTCAAATGAAACATTTAAACTGTCATATGGAAAGAACTGAGAGTTTAGAAAAACTTTGCAATTCTTTATCTTGCAATGGTCAAATTGACCAGCGTGCGCAGTTATAACATCTTTTCGTTTAGTCTGAAAACCGACTATTATGTACCTTGCTCGTTCTAAATAAGTAGAGGTTTTAACAGTCCATGTTTGTCTTTCTGTTTGAGGCAATATGGGGTATTCATGAAATTCCCAACTTCTAAATGGTATTACAATATCACGGTCAGATTTTAATTTTTTCAATAATAATACTCGATGTTCATCCGCCAATCTGACATGTGGTATTCTCCATACAACTTTATCCAATTGAAGTTGCCATTCCAAATCGGCATCTTTAGTTCCACTTGGCGCTTGTATTACGTCCTTATTCGTTGAAGATCTGAGCAGTACCAGTTCTTGCTTTACATTTATTATTATTCTCTTGTAATCTTCTGCGAATCCCAAAAGCAATCGTAAAGGCACATTAAAATCAAAGTAACCCTTTGTATTAGGAGTAATAGTGTCTTTATCAGGAGTCACCCATCCAGCCGAGATTAAAGAATTCTTTTCATGAGGTGTTATTGAAGTCAATCCTTTTAAAGTTGTTGATATACCAACTTTTTTTGTTGAATCAACTGTTACTCCAGATATCTCATATCTAATTTCATCAAACAGATATGCCATAGGGTTATTTATAAAAGGAACAGTTGAACCAGATTTTCCATCCAATGTTGTTACTCTTCCTTCCATATATAAATAACTTTCACATGGTAATGTGTAGATATCTTGTTGTTGAATAGGAATCCTTATTTCATCATTATTATTTAATTTTGATGAAGTGTAAGGGTTGTGAGTGTGATATTCCTTCTCCCATAGGGTTTCGTCGAATGTCGGTCCTTGTGCTATATCCAGTATATCCATGGTTGGCAAGTTTTAGTCCGATCTTCTGTAGGAAGCGTATGTTGTCCGGTGTTAACTCGTCGAATGTTGAGGAGCTACTGAGCTCCCGACTCTTCCGTTGTGGTTTAAATGATAATCCCATGTTGACTTTATGTTGCCGCTCTGATATGTAACCGTATAGTTATTGTTTCTCCTCTAAAGTCAACACTAATGCCGTCTTGATCCAATATGTTCAGTACGATGTCTGAAATGAAACTGGTGTTTAACGGTAGGTATATCAGGTTTTGTGGCTTCTCAACTATTTTAAAACCAGGAGCTACTGTCGGGTAAAATGTGTGTAATATATGTTGATTTACTCCATCTCTATATGATCCGTGTCTAATATTACACGTTACATCAATACTGTTCACCTTTAATATTGTTACTGTTGTATCGCCAGTATAATCATTTCCAGGAGCTAAAATTCCTTTCTTCTTTGAAAATCCGAGCAAATTGCCGATTGAGTGGTCTAAGCTAAAATCTATATAATACTTTGAAGTTATTTCTGCTTTCAATGTATTATTATTACCTTTTATAGAAATATTTTCTTCTCCAAGTTTCTTTTGTAATACTTGGTTTATATCGTCTATTTCATATGCTCCTGTAGATAATGGAATTATTTTTAATTGTGAATAATTTCCTTTTTCATCTTTACTCTCATAATAATGTAGTAAATTATTTTTTCCTTCTGTAACATTGGGAATTGAATTGTATGTAGTCAAATCCAATAATGCTGCTTCCCATAGTTTGTCCGTAGATAAACGTAACGCTGGGAAAAGTGTACTTTTTAATGTTGACGAATTTCCGCTCAGCGACACTGTATACGATGACATCTTAAAGCTGACTGACGCTCTTCGCTAGGAACTCTAAACATAAATGTCCGCATATTTCTGTATTGCTAGGTTGCTCTCTTTTGTAGTTGTAGAATATATTCTTGGAGTCCCGAAAATAATGTTGAAGTTCTTTTGGTGGCGGTAAATTTCCAAAACTATCAAAGTAGTAAACATTTTCTCCAAGTTTTTTGTAACATACCCAATGAGTACCTGGTCCATAATTAGAGTCTAAGTTTACTATTCCAGTTTCATTTTTCCACACTCTATTTGGTAATGTATCTTTCATAAAAACTCCTCTGAAGAATGGTATTCTTAAACATTTCACATATTTTGACAATTGATAGTTTGTTAATGCTTCATTTGGAATTATCAATTTATTCTTCTCATTTAATACACACGGTATGGTCTTAAGTAAAGACCCGATCCGTTTTTTACCATTGACCATATGGATGTTTTCTTGACTTTCCTTTTAGGGTTAGTGCGACGTCTTCTTTTGATGTTCCCGCCTCTTTTTGCAGCTTCTTTTTTACTAGGTTTTCTCCCGCGTCGTCTTCTACCACCAAACTTAGCTTTCGTCTTCATGGCTGTTGTCACTGCCCAAGCTGCTGCTTTTTCCGCAATACTGGCGTCACTTGATTTAACCCTTTGCCAAGCTTTTTCCGCTAGCGCTCTATCCGCTATTGATCTATTTGTTGAATCTGCAAACTTGGAATACGCTATATCGTGTTCTTTGCAAGCTTGATCTAATTTATTAATTCCAGGATCTCCTCTTGCCAAACGTTTTGCCAACTTAGTTCCGGGTCCACAATATTGATAGCCTCCGGGCAGATGAAATTCGTATGGTAAAGCGTCTATTGCTCGATTTAGAACAGCACCAACAGGAATCCGTCTTAGCAGGGATAACGCAGCTGATGTTATACCACGTCCTTTCTTGTCGCTGTCTTGACGATGACTGAGAGGTGCGGTCTTCATTATGTTGTCTTATATAACCAGCGTGTTTACTCCACGAGCTGCTTTACATAAATGAATAACTCGTGCACAATGTTTTATATTTAAATATTTAATTATTCAAATTAATTATATACTGATTTATGATTCTATTTTTAATCCAAGCTTCTCGTTCATCGGGTTGAATCATCACATGACTCGTTGTACTAGCTATATGATTGTGGGTATCGATAAGTAAGTTTCCCACTATTCTTATTAAACAATCTAAAGTTACAGCATCTTTCGGATGTTGAGGATCGTGTAACTGCATAATACGTTTATCATTACACGTGTAAGCGGTCGAATCACTTTTTGACGTTGTTATGACTTGTCCAATAGTAGCAGCATCATTTAAATCTTCTCCTGGTAAAATATTAATTATTTTCTTCATCTTTGCATCATATTTGGTCCCAAGGTGTTTATCCCAAGTTATTGTTTGTCTCAATGTAACACAATCATCATCTTCATAACCAGGATAAATATTTTTTATTCTTCTATTACGACCATCGTATGTACCTAATCTACCACCACTCGCAATTAATGTTTGTACCATCAAAGGTACATCCGAATCTCTTATACCAAATCTTCCATTTGTTATTGTTTTATGTCCTGCATCCCATTCATCATTTTTTCCTTGCATTAAATCAAACTTTTCATTTCCATTTATAAATGTATCTCCTCGCTTTAGCACGGCATCTTCATGTTTTACAAAATTCAATGTTCCCCTTTTTAATTCTTTAGATAGTTGTTCCATAGTAACAGCGTCTTTTGGTTGAGAACCGAACTTTACATTTGACAATACTTTCCCATGACAATTGATTTCATCACCATCTTGTAAAATACAGTTGTCCTTGATGTATTTCAGGTTTACAGCATCGCCGTCTTCCTTTGGGTATCCAATGTCATTTATAATAAATTTATAAAAAGAAAATCCGTGTTGAGTCTTTTCCGGTATAATAGAATGTAAATATTCTTTATTAACTGAATCTTTATCATTTTTTGGATTTGCCACGTTGGTTATTCTATGATTCCCAGCATCATATGTCTGTCCATCTTTTAAATTATTACCCCATTGCAATTTTAAAGTATTTAAAAGTTCAGATGATAAATACTCTTTAGTAATTGCATCAGAACTGTCAGTTGGTTTACCAACATTAATTATTCTATGTGATTTAACATCATAAGTATTCTTGTTTAATTTCAATGATGTTGAAGTTGCTTCTTTTACTGTTTTTAAATTTGCTCCATCTGTATCTTCTTCTGGGTCTTTAACAAATTTTAGACGTTTGTTACTCATATCATAGTCACCTTCAGGTGTTTGCGGCAATCCACTTCTTTTTCTGTTTTCTCCTCCTTGTACTCCTAGCCCGGAGTACCGTCCGAACTTGTCAACGCTCATGATTGAACTGATCCACTGTATGCTCACTGCTCTCTTATATATCCGTGATGATTTATACAATTATTCCACGATTTCGAAGTTCGTCAACTAAAGCCACCCATTCATTATTTAAACCTGTATGACCAGCTTCCATGGCTTCATGTAATAGTCTCATTCTATCAACCAATTTATTTATATCATTATAGTAAATCACATTTGTATTATATAGGTTTTTCATTAAACCTTTACCAGACGTCGAAGTTTCTCCTTTTTTCTTTTTACCATATTCATCCATAAGTGATAAGTCCATAAGTGATAAAGACTTCCTCTTTAGCGGTTTCTTCAAAGCAGGCGCAGTTCGTAATGTTGGTAGTTTTCTCAGCGGAAACAATCTTTTTATTACAACTGTATATTTAGTTGCGCGTGTTCTATTTATCATTGAATCTTTGGAGTAATTCTTCTTATGAGCATTAGTATTTTGCAAAATTTCTTTAAAAGTATTTAAATCTTGTACCGTATATTTTATAGGTATATTTATAAAAATCAGTTCAAATAATCCTTTTGTTCCTTTATATTTATGCTCACCAATAACAATGTCATCATCTTCAGTCAAATGTACTTTTGAATCTCCTATTTTTAATTCATTTCCATCAATTCTCGCTCCATATACATGTGACTTGTGTAGTTTTGGGTTTGCTTTTATTTCATGTAACATCTTCATGATATACTTTCTTCCAAGAGGTCCTTGTTGCAATATATCACTACTTAATTTTGTTAGATTTGGAATTGATTGTTCTGCTTCAGGTATATGTTGTTCTTGTTCTTCTTCTTTTTGAACATTTATTTCTGGTTCTTCCTCTCTTGTTTCTTCTTCTTCTTTTTGAGAAACTTCACTATCACTTGTGTAAGAATCATCATCATCTTCTTCCTTTTTTAAACTCTTTACTTCAAATTTAGAAACAGGTAGCAAAACATCTCCTTCATAATGAGGTTTACCAATAGTTTCTGTTATCTGTTTTAAAGGTTCTGTAATAGGCTTAAATGTAGTCTCCAGGAATTCTTCTCTTTCATTCAAACCCATTCTTAATGCTCGATTTTTAAGTCTAATCGAGTCACTCAGTGATTTTATTTCTTTTAATAGTTTTTCTTGGTTCACCATGTTTACGCTGCGAAGACCAATCTATTACTAAACGTATCATCAATCGTTCAATGGATTAATACAAATTTATCCAACCCTATACGATATCTTCCATTTTTTTATAGCTTCTTCTTTCATAATAACAAGAAATCCATATTTTTCAGCCCATGCTTTGCCACACATTTCTTTAAATTTATCAAATGACATGTCTGCATTTACATGATCATTATATATGTGCTTTAAATTTGTTTCATCTTGCTTGAAGATAATAAGTAGATTTGCATTATCTCTTATTAGTTGTTTTTGAATTTTACTGTAAGTTTGACCAATATAAATGCTATCAATATTGTAATGTCTTCCCATGGCAAAATAATTTCTAATAGTGTCGTGATTTTCACAAGATACATCATCAAATATAAATATAGAAAATGGTTTAGCCTCGTTTGGCTCCATTATAGTTTCACTAGCATTAAACTTGTAAAAATTAACTTCAGGCACACTTGCAAGTACCTTATCCAATAATTGGTATTTGGGTTGTTGCAAAGATTTGGAAAAGATGTAAATGTTGTTGAAACGTAATCCTTTAGGATTTGTTATTAAGTTAAAAACCACATTCGTCTTTCCACAATTTGACGGTCCAGTTATTAAACACCTTATTGTGTTTGGCAGTAGTTCACCATGTTTTCCATGATTTAACTTGTCGTTGTCAACTGTTAATTCATCAATATTATTAATAAAAAATTGATCCTTTTGTTGCACAATCTCCATCTTGTGTAAAGGTTAAACACGTAATGAGTTCATAAATTGTTACACCAAGTCTTTTGTAGGGATCCAAGAGTCTTCACTTTTATCAAATCCCAACCAACGTACTTTAACCTTATCCTTTTTTCTTTGTAAAATTTTTTCAACAAGATATACATCGCCAACTGATGATTTTAACAGCTCGTGTCCGTAGAATCCACCTTCAAGTAATTCACCCTTGTTGTCCTTTAAGATGTAAGTTTCAGGTATTGTTGGTTGCACTTTATAGATTGTAAACACTTCATTAGTCCAGTTTGGCAGATACCTTTTACTAAATACTCCTTTATACTTACTTATACGAACTTTATCATCAACTTTAAATGTTTTAGGCTGCATTTTTTCACCTTTAGGAGTTGTATTATTCCTAATACGTTTTAATACCATCTTAGCATTACCGCTATTTACTTGGTTAGGCTTCATACCAATGGTTCGATGATACTTGTTGTTATATTCTTTTATAAGTTGCGGTAAGATATCATACCAAACATATGATCCTCGTTTGGAAAATGTTTTATACATTGCTCCTTTTAATGTTCTATTGAATCTTTCTATTATTGAAGCTTTAACTTCAGAATTTGTAGAGTAATGATTTATTTTATACTTCTTCATTAAAGCTGCAAAGTCTTTGTTAAAATACTCTTTCCCATCATCAGTTTGTAGTGTTTGATGTTGAATTTATTTCTTTGTATAGCCGTTTCCATAGCTTTCGTAACACTTTTACCAGTCTTGTCCTTTAGCGGTAAGGCATCAGCCACTTTAGTAAAACAGTCTATAATCGCTAAAATGTATTTGAATCCTTTATTCAACTTACTATGTGGTATCATTTCAATGAGATCGGCTTGGAAAAGATCATTCATTCCTTTTATAACTGTACTTCTTCTAGGAAATTTTCTTCTTGCCGGCTTATGAAGTTCATTTACAATTTTATTTTTTAAGTCTTCCATCTTCAGTTGTGTCTTCCACATCGCTTGTAAAGGTACTGATCTCTAAAATGGTTTATCCTCTTTTATATACGGTTAGGATATAGGTCAAGGCCATTTTATGTTGGTGTAAAAAATAGGGAACATGACATTGGGCTTGTCATGTCCCCTCTTCCTTACGAAAGGAAAAAGGAAGAAGGTAAAGGACGAAGAAAAGGTTTACTGATCAATAGGGATTAGGGAATAGTGGCCGAATGGTAATGTGTTGATGTTGTTTTCAAGAATGTGGCGTTTATCATCCTTATAACTTAATGCCCACTTTGTTTGCTTTACACTATACAATATATGGTTGTAGCTTCTGATGGTGTTGAATGTTGCGGTTGTTTCCACATTTTCAAATAAACATCTCTTATAATGGTCAAACTGTACTTTCTTCTTTAGATATGACGTCTTGATACCTTTGGCTTTCTTCACAACTTGATGTTCGTCCTTTTCACTGATGTACAGTTGGAATGAGTACAGTTTGGACATTAAAGCGACAATTTCTTCCATTGGTACACCATTTGTTTCGTCTTTAAACTTGCCCAACACCTTTTTATTTCTATCGTAGTCATAGTTGGGATGATCTTTAGGATAATCTGAAAAGTCAAAATCAGTAGTATATACAAAAGTACGTAGATCTTCATACATGTCTTCTGTTCTTATCCAATAAATAAAAGCATCTGTATCCATATATGCTATCCCGATGTTTTCTCTTCCATAAAACTTCACCATCTTGTTGTAATGAAAGTCATACATGTGGGTTTTAGAAATATCCAAGATAGACATTCCCACATATAGAGGACGATCCATTGTTATTGAGATTTTGTTCATGGTAACAGCTACAAGATTTTCGTTAATAATTATACTCGTTCCAAAGTTTGGTTTTTGTACTAATTTTTGCAATTTCGCCTGATTGCTAACTAATTTTACATCTTTATGCTTTCTTTTGTTTTCCAACGTTTTGCCAAATATTGAATTATTCATTAATTTGAAAAAGTCCTTTTGAAAAGCGGATGTTGCTGCAGTCCTTCTTCTTGTGTTGTTGTCTATGTACGGTTTTAACCAACAAGATTGATTAAATTGTATTGCTCTATTGATTCTTGTTATTTTTAATCCCAATTCTATTGCTTGCTGTATTGTCCAATAATGAGCTACATATCTTGACTTGTTGGTTAACGTCATCATTAACTTGGGCCATCTACCAGTCGGAGATATTTCCGTCTTTGGCAATAGTGGTAAATCGTAGTGGTGATCATGCAGTTGTTCAGGATATTCAAAGTCCACGTCCAAAATGTAACCAATGTCTCCGTGTTTGGGTATGTCCATTATATTGCCTATCGAATCTGGGTTTGCCCACTTAAAATTGCCATATGGAAGAGGATTTGACATAGCCCATCCATATAGGTTATTTGCATCAAAATAACCTAAGAATGTTGTTGGTTGTGATGTATCAAAGTTTGGGAGATATTTGTTGTTAGCTTTTACATGTCTAGTTACACTTTGCGTCAATCCTCCACGAACACCTGACTCTATCATCAAAACCATATCGATATCTGTAATAAGTTCAAGTCTACACTTTGTTTCTTTCAGCATAGCTTGCCATGCTAGTCCAGGCGATGTATAAGAATGAAGTGGGTCCAATCCATATGCTTCAAAACAGGTATCTCTAAATTCTTCCATTATGTCACAAAGTAAAGTCACATCTAATTTAACATAAAAGTCGGAATATTCTCCCAATGTTGTCATTCCTAGTTCATTCCATACTTTACAAGCGTGTTGATAGTCCTCTTCACTGATGTCCTCTTCATACAACTTACTCTTGAAGGCTTCTCTTGGCGGAAGTGATGTTTCTTCAAATTTTTCCAAACAATCGATGTAATCATAGGGAAAAACACCTTTGCGGAGAACCAAATCCAATTTATCTTTACTTACAATCTTCATTGTTTCTATTAAATTTTCTTTCTTTAAGTTTTCAGTAAGTTTACTCAAGCTAGATGGCATAAAACGGTAAGAGTCTAGAAAACGTAACTTCATATTTCCAATTGTTTTACTAAAACTAATAAACTTTTCAGTAGTTTCCGCTATCACATCGATTTTTCCATCATCTCGTCCCAATTCCGGTATGATAAAATGTGCATCATAACCACTAAGGTTATGCAAAATTACAGGTATAAAGTTGCGAATTTGATAGTTAATATTACATCTGTTACACGCGGCACCTCTATAATAACCTGTTAGATGGTCATGATCACGTACCTTGTGATTTTCCAAAGTATATTCATTTTTACATAAATAACAATGGGTTGAATTTTCATACTGAATCTCTTCTTCTTCATCCATCGGTATCATTGGTACAATATCACTATACAATTTTTGTACATTTTCTGCTATCGAGTATAAGTGGTTAAGGAAAATTTTAGAAGCATTTTCACCGCGATATATGACAGGTTTTGAAGTTAGATCATATTTATTTAAATGATCTTCTGACAGTGTAGATTTAATTAATAAACAAAAACTGTTTGGATCATGCATTTGGTACTTAACACTTTTCTTGGCTTCATCATCATTATTTTCAATAGAAACAAGTGTAGATTCAAAATCCGCATAAACAACAATGGGAATACGGTACTGATGAGATATCTTCTCAAATTTTAGCTCGGCCTTATCTGGTGATGGTAACATTATTTTTGCTTCATAGTTGTTGTTACATAGTTTTTTATGCTCTTGTAACCATTCTTTTCCATTTCTTCTTTCTTGTTGAAAATTGAAACATCGTTTGCAAATTATCTTCTTATGTCTAGTTTTACACAGTTGGTTATTAACAAGAGTTTCAAACTTTTTGATCCATACATAGTGTGAAACATCACCTCTTGTAAGTAATAGCAAGTCCCTATGATCCGGTAGTTCATTCTTTACCACACGCAATGGAAACACTTTATTTGAACTGTCCAGACCGAAAACATTAACAGATGTTCCAGGGTTTTGTTTTTCGAATTTTGGGATGTCCTTTAAAGCCACTGGGTAAGTCAATCCTTGGAAATTATATCTATATCTTTGTTCTTCATATTCTTTACTGGGTCTTACCGCATGGTCAGGTGGTACAAATTTTGCCGTCATTGCATATCTAAAACAATTCCATATCTTCATTTTGAACATTTATGCACGATTTGGTGTCTGAAATTTTCTTTGGGAGCGGAATATAACTGCTACCCCTTAATCCGTAGCCGTGTTTATGAACTCTGATATCCATACCATCAATACTAACCAAACTCCAACCAGATCCTCTTCCTTCATGTTCTTGAATTTTTGTTAAAATTTCTTCCAAACAATCTTCAACTATTGAATTAATATCTGAACTTGCCATTATGGTCTGGTTTTTTGTCATAAATCCTCTTGGTGACATTTCTCCTTCTACATTAGTAAACATAGCATTTAATAATATGCCAAATTTAATAAAGTTTAGTCTTCTCAATTCTTTTTCCAGGGTTCTACTTACAATTTTTCTTACTTCTTTAAAAAACTGCTCCAATTCCAATTTTTCATTTTGAATTTTGTGATGCATTACTACTCTACCTTCTAAAGCATATACTTTTAAACTCGGTATTTCATTAGATGGTCCTGCTAATGGTTCATGTTCTTCTTGTTGTTCTTCTTGCTGTTCTTCTTGTTGTTCTTCTTGTTGTTCTTCTTGTTGTTCTTCTCGTTGTTCTTCTCCATATAGTTTCAAATCTTCATATTCGGTTTCTGTTACATCTTCATTATTATTATGGAATAACTCTTTGTGTATTTCTAGTAGAATATTATCATGAAAAGTTTCTAAGCAAATTTAACATTGATACATCTTGTTGATGTTTACTCTTTGAAATTTAGCAGCGAAATGAAATGCTTCTCTACTGCTCTCTTTTTATAGCCTCCCAGTTGTAGTGGGGGGACGGTAAGATTTTTAGTGAGATGTTAAAAAATAGTAGGTTAAGACTAAAGCTGAAAAGTAATGATTAAAGCCTATATTTTCTTCCAATTGCAAATACTCCACATATGCCTCCGCCCAAAGCCATAACAGATCACTGTTACGCCAATATACACCAAAGGTGGGTCTATTATCAACTAAAATTGGAGATGCTATGTTTACTAATCTTTCATTTTCTATCCATGTCATAACTTCAATTACAAACCTTCCTATAATATCCATTGGAGAATTCGGATCCACAAATATTCTTGTTACAACATTTTCACTTAACAAAGGCTCTTCAATTTCTTCATTGTTTTCTTCATCGTTTTGTACATCGTTTTCTACATCGTTTTCTTCATTGATTTCTTCATCCACCTCCAATACTTCTTCAACTTTTGTACATTTGTTATAAAATATTGGAGCATCTCGGGGGGACATGTTCACTCTAGCTATTATTGGCAATGAATGTCCCAACGCAAACCACGACACTCTTATATAGGCAAGTCAATGAGTGGGGGTTTCTTTTAATAATAAATGTTTATTAAAAGAAAATAATTTAATTCTGTCTTTACCACAATATTACTCCTAATTAGAGCTTTCCAATGATGTATCGCTTGCCCTATTCCGGCAAACCATTCTCAAGTTATAAGTAAATTTGTTAGCACTTTGCTGCCGGGGGGGGGGGCTCGTCAAGTTCAAGGTCAAGGTCAAGGTCAAGGCCAAGACGTTGTGACGTCGGGAGGGGGGGGGGGGGCTCGTCAAGTTCAAGGGCAAGGTCAAGACGTTACACTTAAGACGTTACACTTAAGACGCTACACTTAAGACGCTACACTTAAGACATTGTGATGTCGGGGGGGGGCTCGCCAAGTTCAAGTTCAAGGTCAAGACAATACACTTAAGACATTATACTTAAGACGGTACACCTAAGACGTTGTGATGTCGGGGTGGGGGGGGGGGTTATGCATGAGTCGATTTAGGTCAAGATCACCAAAAAATAATAATGATCCAAGATGATGGAGGCGGCTGTAACCGTCTCCACCACCCTGTGTTCCTCAAACACTCCCAATCCCAACCCAAAAAGTTACGTCTTGCGAGGGATCCCAATTTTTGGCCCGCACGCACATGGCGATCCAGTTTGGTAGTCTGTGATACGGGCGGCCAGCCTCGGGCCTGGGCACTGGACTTGACCATTCCAATTTTACAATGGGGACTCTGGAACAGCTAATGCAAGACGCAACTCTAACCTCCCACCCTTAATCTAAACCCACCCAAACATATTTTTGCCTGACCAAAATTAAGAAACAAAAATCAAAAACAATAAAAATATGCGCTACCTACGGCACAACGCGCATGTCCCACCCATATTTAATGAAGTTCAATCGAACTTCTTCAATTTACATTTACATTTCAATTTAATCTACCCATCCTAACAGCTAGCTGTGGAATGTAAAAAATTATTAGTACACAGATAAACAAACACAGACATAGATACACACACACACATACACACAAATACCATAAACCAATACTTAAGATTAAAAACACATTTCTTAAACATAAATAATACCATAAAACACCTTAATGCTAACATCGCAATGCGCAAGTTAAACCTTAAAAAACTAACACATCTTAAGACTGAAACCAAATAACACTTTGCATAAAACCATAGACACACACACACACACACACACAACAAATATTAAATAGTAATAGCCTAACAACAAGAGTAACTCAAATATATATCGGCCGCTTATACATTTGAGTTGCCCTCTGAGTCGGGTCGGAGCGTCGCGTCCGAAATTCCGAGCCCGACTGTGGCGGCAATAGTCGTCGGGGTAGTTCTCGGCTCCCAGAGTGGTGGGGGGCCGGGAGGGGTTTCAGGGGCGCGGAACTTTCCAGAAATGTCAGTGGAAAATTCCAAACGGATGTGCTTTGTTACATGTGGGTCGCCTAAAACGCAGGTGGAGCCTTGTACCTCTCAATTTGCATTAGATAGCATCAAATTACATCCGCTGACAAGTACATCCGCAGCTTTCCCCATCGCGTGGCAGCATAATTATCGTCGATTGTTATCCACCCTCTTCCGCCGCTTAATTATACTTCCAACAGAAATAGGCCGCCAAAACACGCAACTTGTTTTTAACATACAATAGACTATTGTTTGAAAATGCATTACTTATGCTCATAATCCTTGGCCTGGTCGGTACTTCTTACACGCTACACCCAAGACGTTGTGACGTCGGCGGGGGGGGGGGGCTTCCGGTTTCCGGTCCGGTCGGGGGGGGGGGAGGTCATGCATGAGTAACCATCCGCATGTATATAAACGACGGGAAGCTCGCGCGCCTCACATATAGGGAGCTGACACCCCAACGGTAAACAACCAATCCGTGAGTTCATACCACATAGTACTTTAACACACTATTTATTTTAACATTTTTATTATTTTTACACTATTTCTTAACACTACATCAGTTATTTTATATATCTTAATTTTATTTTCGTCTCAAGTTTCCATTTTTTTTTTTTTTTTTTTTTTAATTAAAATATGCTAATTAACATCGTGTGCAGGAAACTCACACTGATTAATTGCAGGTTCCATTCTTACACACCTGTTTCCTCCTTAATATGCAAATTACTCTCTTACTTTAACAACACTTAAACTCTAACCGCTACTTCTCGGTCATATTAATATAATTAGTGCTACACTACGGGATTTACCTGTGCAATAGTGCACGCTATGTTTCCTGCACGTCTGCAGGTAATACACCTTACAATCATATACTTATTGCTACATTACACAAGACATTTCTTGCACACCTGCAGGTAATACACTTACTGACCGTCTACTATTATAATTATTGCTACAGTACGAGAGACATTTCTTGCACACCTGCAGCTTATACACTTTACAACCGTTTAATATTAAAATTATTGCTATACTACAATGGTTACCTGTTCAATCACAGTTGTGGTCCCCCCACTTGATTATCCACAGAGCAATACTTGCAATCCTACAACTGAATAATTAATTAACTTCCGCGATCACCAGTACTTTTTTAAACTACCGTCTCTTCCTCTGACTCTTGTGACCGTAGCCGCAGCCGACTGACAAATAACCGAGCTCTCCCGAACCTCGCTCTTTTATGCGGTTTTCTCGGGGAGGGGGTTGGAGGGGCGTCGCACGTGACTCATCGATCGCATAAAAAGGGGGGTTGCTGCCGCGCGCGCGCCATTTCGGTGGCGGAATCGGTCGGGTGAGGAACTATCCGTAAGTCTCTAGCGCTTTTACAACTAACGCTTGTTACTCTAAAATGTGTTTGCACTTAATATGCTAATTAGTCTCTATATTTATGCACGGGACATTTCCTGCACACCTGCAGGTGATACACCTTACAACGGTCTACTATTATACTTGTTGCTACAATACAAGATTTACCTGTCCAATTGGCAATTGTGATCCCACTTAGTCGTGCACGGGATATTTCTTGCACATTAGCAGGTCATACACTTTACAACCGTCTAATTTTATAGTTATTGCTACAGTACAAGATTTACCTGTACAATTGACAATTGTATTCCTACTTATTCGTGCACGGAACATTACTTGCAATCCTGCACCTGAATGATTAAGTAACTTCTGCGGCTACGAATAATTTTTTTTTTTTTTTTTCGCCTATATGTTTCCCCCTGCTACAACCTTTCGCGGCGCCGCCCGACAAATAACTGAGCTCTCCGAAGTTCTGTTCTTTTATGTCATCCTCTCAGGGGGAGGGGTTGGGGAAGGGGAAGGGGGGGGCCGCACAACCCCCATATAACGGGCATCGGTACCGCGCGCGCGTCATTATAGTGGCGATAGGGCAACAGTGAACAACTATCCGCAAGTCTCTAACACCTAGTCTAACACTTTTTTACTTACGCTTTTTTACTCTAACATATGTTTGCACTTATTATGCTAATTAGTCTCTATATATTCAGACACACTCGCGGGCGCCAGTCATATACTCGCCAATAGTCGGAGAGTACACATCTCCCCTTCGTATATTATCATGGCTTCGCACTCTTTACAACTAAAGCTTTTACGCACAAAACATATTTTACAGAAACAATCTAACTCCAAAGTTTGTAAACCGCGTACTACATTGGCTAAGCTTAAGAAATACTACAGTTTTCACCCGTTGTACTTTGCAAAACCTAGCCTGTGCAACACTGCATACTGTACTGATACTGTTTTGTACGCTGTCTTAACTGACATGCTGCAGTATCAACATTTCAATCTTGTTACACCTATTGACGATGCTATCCAATTATTCTTATTCACTATATTACCGGGTTTATATGATCGTTCTTCCTTGAACACATGTCTCATTCTACTGTATCAACTCGCACTGTAAACACCTAGGAGCTCTCCTATCATGCAACTGTTATTTTAATTTAATTTTAAAAATAAACTAAAACCTCCAACCCCGAAGCCGCCCCACCCCATTCCCACCGAGCCCCTGCGGCTCCCACTTTTTTAAAACCCCCTCCGGATGGCCTTGACCCACTTCCCAAACCCATCCATCACTGTCACCCCCACCCCACACTTCCAACCCCACACCTGCCACTTCCAACCACTGACCTTGACCTGGCCCAGGAGTGGCCAAAAGACACTACTCACAATCTAATGGAAGAAATTGTTGTTGAATGTATATATTGTATTTAAATAATTTAGTTAAAAGTTGTGAAAATGTTCTGAACTATCTTGTCTACAAAGCCCTCTAGTGGTGAGTATAATTTCATAATTATAATTGTTTGTTGCTGATTTCATTATATTTTCTGTAAATAAAAAAAGTCCATTTTCATGAGAAAGCAGAGAGAAGTAATTTTTACTTGGATATTAATTTTAGATCAGAATAAATAATGTAAAATGATTTTGCTTGTACTCATGTTCTTGCAAAAATTTTCATGCAGAGCTGATGCAATCAAGAATGCAACATTTTAAGATCTTGTTTCATTAAATTAATTTAATTAATATTTGTGATTAATACGTAAATTAAATATGTTTTCTAGTAATATTTTTTTCCAAGTTAAATAAAAATGCTCTGGTCAGTCAGTCTTGGTAAACTCACAAATTTATTGATTTGTCAATTGAATTAATTTTATTTCATACAGTTTGTGAGATTAATTATTACTATGCTGATTTTTATTAATAAGATATATGTAGCCAATGTATAATGTATGGTTCATTAGCAAAATGTTTTTATTTAATAAAGTTGGGAAAATACGGCTTTGTCCAATTGCAACCGTTTACCGTTGCGCTAGAAACGACAATGTCAATTCTATGTTTTATGTTAATAATTAGTTTTATATTGTATAAATGCTTTTCAATGTAGTTTAAAATGTAATTGATAAATGCACATATTTTTGGTCTTTTGAAAAATAATTTTACAATGAAATATATTGCTTGGAAATAATTAAAATAAAAGTAATTTTGATTCAATTTAAAGAAACAGTGTGGGGAATCCATGAAAAATTGATGGCAGTTATAGCAATAACATTATTATTGTATTTTAAGAGAAATCTTGTATTTTATGGTATTTTTGGAATAGAATTACTGCTTATCATTGATACAAATTCTTTGATAAAATATTTTTGAGTGTCCTATTGTGGTTTTCACTTTCAGGCTAAACACAATATAATTTATTGTTTAATACTGGTTACATTACATTTCCAGGCTTTTTATACCGTACCATATAGAAGTACAACCAATATTTTGCACTTAAGGAATATCAAACTGGTAGTTAGACCTGCAAATGGTAGAGGACCCACCTGCAATAAATATCTCGTACCTATGTGTGAAAGGACAACGCTTCAGTTAAGGTCAGAACTTTCTGTTTTCTACTTTTGTGGTCCAGGACAACATTTATTCTGCACGGCCTACAACAGTTAACTATTCGTGTAATACTAAAGAATTACTTCATGGGAATAATTATTTGCTGAACAATTAAATGAACTGAAAACTAAACATTTATTAGTCTTAAGCATTGTGTGTATATAAATTTTGAATGTGTTTAGTTGTAAGTTGTTCTTGTTTGAAGTATTAGATACCAAGCAAAATAAGATTGGTTTACGGACGTCCGAGGTACATAATTAATTCCGACTATATTTAAGTTGTTAACCTGAGGATTAAAAATGTATGCAGTTTCCTGTTTATGTAAAACTTAAAGTTAAAAATGGTTCAATTATAGTAAATTCAATTTCATTTCTCAAAAGGGGTTTCTTTGTTTCCCCATCCAAACAAAGTGGCGCTCATGAAATATCTTTTCAGTCAATTTTTAGTAACCTTTAAGTTCCCTAAACCCTCCCCACCACCGCCTGAGTATAGCCGAGGAGAATATAGTAGTTACCAGACTTCTGGAAGGTAACAATGTTCGTCCCTAACATCCGGGGAAGATTTTTTTTAGATTGTCTAGAGACTCAACTAGGAATTGGAGGGTCAGTTACTCCATAAGTTACTTTGCTGTTGACTGAATGGAATCATTTGTTACTTAAAGTTGAATATGTCAGAAGCTATTACATGTTGTATTTTCATCAATGTGATTGTAAAGTTAAGTTTCAATGCCAGCCATTTCCAGGTAAATTATGATTGAGGTGGGTTTGCGGTATTGTAAATGTTATTAATTTAAAACTATGGTTTGATGCGAATGTCAACCTAAGCTTCCATTTAAGATTATCTGCTGACTACTTATGGTCCCAACCCATAAAATACTTTCATTTAAAAATGATAAATATAGAGTCCTAGCTTCCATTTTAATTTATTGTGTGTTTAATTTCTAGCTTTTATAAGTATACTGAGCCGTTTCCATACTTTTAAGCACTCCTATATAGAGATCTATTTCAATTCTAAGAAATATAGGTTTTTAATGAATTACATTTAAGTCACTTTTCAAAAGTTTTATTAATGAACTGGATACTTACAAGCATTCTTATTAAGTCAGCAGGATGGTATTTATATTTAATGAAGGATGAAGTCAAAGACATGTTGTTAGTGTAATGAGAGTGTGTAGAGGCACACTTACTCCCAAATTTAATTGCTTACTCATTAATCATCAATTAATTTATCTGTCGATTTCTTCATACTCGCCTAATCTTTACCTTTCCAATTTAAAATGTTAGCCGGCTTCCATAAATAAATAATTAAGTGTAACTAACTCCTTTAAATCTTGAACAAATTAAAAATGTTATAATCGTAAGATTGGTGTAAAGACTTTTTTTGAGGGGTGTCCACAATGGAGGTTTTAGATCATCATTGACATTATGCTATTCCATAAGCTATTTTAAGGCATTTGAATTTAAAGAGAACGCCGCGGCGCAAAATGTCAAATATATTGCAGTTGTATACATCTGATTTTTTATCATTTTAATATTAATTTTTGGATATTTCTGCTTCGTCGATCTAAAGGCCTATTTTTGGCACTGTTTTCAGTAAAATAATTCCTTTAATTTGTTTTGTATATTAACTTAAGCTTAGAGTTGATATTTTCTTGTGACTACTCATGGCAGCCCCCACATTAGGGGCTACAGAGTCATAATTTTTACAGAGTTATGATGTCTTCCAACATATATGTACAAAATACCCAACACAAACGAGGAAATTTCATCACCTAAGCGATTCTGTCTAGAAAGAGGTATTGAAGGAATTTAGAACCCACAACCTACATGAATTTTCAAACAAACTATAGTATTAAAACATTTATTGAATGTACATTTAAGAATATGATAAAGTTAATAATGTATCCAATGAAGATTATATTGCTGTAATTTGCGTTTCTTAATATAATAATAATTATACTTTTAAATATGATAAAAACAACAAATTAATTGCTGATTATCAAAAGTTTTGCTTTCAACTTTCAAATTCTACTGAACACAGTATTGTAAATCTAAAAATGAATTCGTTACAAGTATAAGTGGTATCATGGCAATTATTGATGATTGAAATTAATTACTTTTCTTTGGATTTATTTAGAGAACATTTCTGTGAAGGTCCTTATTATCTTTGACAATTTTAATTAGAGACAACGTTTTTAGGAGATTAGGACTTCATTACTTTCATCAAACTCCCCGTGAACTCAAATTAAGAGACGACTCAGTTGATTTTCACTATCATTTTACAGTATTATTTGTAAGTTTTATTATTTTGTGTATATTTTATGTTAAATTAATGTTTTGATAAGGAGTGGTTTTAACCAAGGTGTTAATACAGTAAAACGTGGAACTGTTGATATATACTACTGCGTTCCTGTTGATAATTACTAAGATGACAATATATAGGTTAAATTACCTGTTTCCGTCAGCAGTTCACAAGTTCTGAGGCTATACAATATGAATTATGATAATTACTGTTGTTGTATTACTAATTGATAGACCAGTGGTAAAAGCCAACTTGGTCTCAATCTACATTTGCGGGGATCGAACTGGGGACTTCATTACGACGAGAACCCTACAACTACATGACCCAACCAGTTAAACAGTGTTCATTATCTTTCATCGTTTATACTGTAAAATGATTTTTCTGCTACAAAAGTTAATTGTAGTTATATTGAATGTTGATATTGCATGTGGAAAATCGGTGTATACAATACATTTACCCTTATCCACTATAAAATTTATAACTTCAAATTACTTGATTGCGTCTTCACTTTAACTATCTTCCTCTATTTACTTCTCTAGAAAACTATAACATAAAATTTATTATAAAAGGTGTAAGTCAATCTTGAACATTCAGGACTAGATTTACGATAAGAATACATCAATTATATGAGTAAAACCTTTTTTATATAAATTATATAAACGTTGAACTTTATTCTTGTTTAAAGCTCGGCCATAATTTATAGCCGTGGTTCCATTTCCAAACAGTATTGGGAACTCAAATTACTGATGAAAGCTGAACTCCCGTATAAATGATGAAACATTCCTTTTCATCTTCAAACAGGCTTTTAAAATGTTAATGTTTCATTCGTTTTCTGATTGTCTCTTTTTACAGTCAATCAATCTAAATATAATATTCAACTTGTTTTAAAATTATATTATTTAATTTTAGTTTTACACTTTGCTAACATTATTCTATAGTAAAGTTTTACTAAGTGTAAGTTTAGACTTAAACATCATGATGTCGTGTAATTAATCTCTTCTAATTTTATTTTTGATGTCCATTTCAATATTTGGGATTTATAACTTTATCCCTGTGGGTCGGCAACCCTAGCAATATATTATATAATTAAACAAGTATTTTTTATCATAAATTTTGATATACCAATGTTCATTTTTTGTCCGCATAGGTTAAACATTTTTAAATCTTACCAAACTCTTGTAATATATTGTATATGTCCAACTGTAGACGGTAATGCCATACAGTAAAGTCGCTGAAGCAGTAAAACAACTCACAGACACATAAAATAATGGCACCATAAAACTCACTCGTACTTACGTTTTAGATCATTATCGTCTTTCTCTTGGACACCGACAACAATGTTTCTAACTCGCTTCTTCAGTGTCGAGTGCAAGTCCGTAAAGCACACCTTACATTCAGATTAGTAGTTTAATTTATCTAACTTATACTTCGAATAAATTTTAATATATATATATATATATATATATATATATATATATATATATATATATATATATATATATATATATATATATATATATATATTTAATTTATACAGGGTGAGTTTCTTAAAGTGCTCCAAAAGCTAACTTTTTACTCTACATCTATATACTTCTTATGGCGGACCCCCTTTACTTTTTTGTTTTGCATTCAGGTATGTATTTCACTTTTTTTTAATTTCCCGCTATTTTTCCAATATGGCGGCCAACTTTAAATTTCTCAGGGAACACCCTACATTTTATGGTGTTTTGAAATTTTCATACCATTTTAAGACTTTTTTATTCTTTGCCATTTTTTTCTAAACCTAACGATTAGGGAGGTAGAGACAATTGAAGTTCATTTTTAGTTCCATAAGAATAACATCGGGTAAACTTCATTTGCCCATATCTCTGAAACCATTGATTAAAATAAAAACACTCAAGAATAAAAATATCTTAAATTGTTGTTTCAAAAACATTTCAATCATAACAATTATCATTTACGCAAAAATTGACTTCCTTCCAATATGGAGGCCAAATAATAAAATTCTCAACATTATTTCATTATTATGAAAAATATGTTCTTAAAACATCAATTTAAGACATTTTTATTATTGAGTATTTTAATTTAATCAATGGTTTCGGAGATATGGGCAGATAAATTTTTCCCCATGTTATTCTTATGGAACTAAAAATGAACTTTAATTGCCTCTAGCTCCCTAACAGTTAGGTTTAGAGAAAATGGCAAGGAATAAAAAAAGTCTTACAAGAACATTTCAAAAACACCATAAAATGTAGGGTGTTCCGTAAGAAATTTTTAAGTTGGCCGCCATATTGGTAAAATGGCGGAGAATTTTGAAGAGTGAAATACATACCTGAAAGCAAAATAAAAAAGTAAAGGGGGTCAGAACATAACTTTCTATCCCGGAGACCAATAACTCTATTTATTTTATACTATCTTTTTCCCGCGGCTTCACCCACGATACTCACTGTGAGATTTGACTCGTTTACTACGCTCACTCGCCGTCACGCTTACCCGCCATCAAGTTTAGCTCGTTCGCTACGCTCAATCGCCGCCGCCGTTACGCTCGCCCACCATCATGTTACGCTCACTCACAGTAATGCTTACGCGTCATTAATTTTAGCTTGTTATTGGAAATTTTCACATAATTTGTCACTTAGCAAACAATAAAAAAATAATAAAATAGATTTTCAGTTTTTTTTACTCAACAATTATTTTTAACCTTTCCTAAAAATTAAATTCTTTTAAAATAAAAAGTATCTTAAGTTACTTCTAGTACCTCCCAGAATATGTGTACAAAGTTTCATGGTCATTCGTCGAGTACTTTTTGCGTGAAAGCGTAACAACATCCACGATTTCACATTATAATATTAGTAAAGATTTCAGGAAAATTTCATGAGCAACTTATCTTGTGAATAAATGGCAGTTCTTGATTGTTTTGGCATAATAGGTTACAGGGCTTAACTCTAAGAACAATGTCTGTTTTTTTTTTTAAATTCATAAAAAATCTTCGCATTATCCTATAGTTTGAAGCAAAACTTTTAAGATCGGTCCAAGATCCACTGAAACTATGGGCTACAACTTTGAATTAATGTATAGGAATGCCTTAATGTTAAAAGAATAATAAGTTCCAAGTTATTGAAATTTTTAGTTCGGGCATGTGACAACAGTCCTGAGTTAAAAAAAAAAAAATAAATAAATAAATAAACACTCAGATGAGTCTCCATCCCTTTTAAAAGAAGTCTTAGAGAAACAAAAGATTTCCTTGTCATATTATACATGTCATATTGGATTTTTATAGTTCGTTAATAAAATGTTTTCAAGATTTGACTCTTTATCAAGATTACCTTTTGGTTCCTAGTAGGCTATCCACATCGAAGCTTAAAGTTATAAAGCGTACAATAACTACTACTCAAAAACCAATATGCATGTGTACATTTTCATTGTACTTATTTCATTTACTTTGAATGTCTTTAAACCTTCCCTCCCTTCCGGCATACTGGTTTGCATTTTTCCTGTTTAATCATTTTCCTGACTTTATCATTCCTAAGTCTAACTTCTTCATTGGTAGTTTATCCTTCCTTTAACTTTTCCAATTCGCTTCCACTTCTCTTCCTAAAACCATTCCTCTGTCCTTAACTAACTCCCTATCCTAAACCGTTATTTAACCATTTCTAGCTTCGAGTTACCAGGGGACCTATGGTTAACAGTTACCTACCGTACCAGTCGACCTACGGTCGAGTTACCGTGGATCATTTAAGTCTTAATTTGGGTGATTATCGAAGGTATATACTTTTTATGCCTTGGTTCTATGTATTTAGTTTCTAAGTTCTAATCTGATTTTTTTTATGTTTCAGGTCGATGGGTCTTTATCTGCCGTGGGTGAGGAAGAATGCAACCCTACTCGGTTCAGGCAATGTACATCCCCAAGTTCCGGTCTTCTTTCTTCATTCTTCATCGTCGTTCTTCCAGGATCACCATCGAAGTTAAGTACTTTATCATTCATTGTACATTAATAATTTATGTAATTTTTATGTAAATTATGTTTTAGTAAATTTTTTGGGGGAAATATTTAAAACCACCCTTTTTATGTCGTAAAACTTTGGCCAAGATGCAGACAGTGACTCACTTATGTTTGTGATGCAGACAGTGACTCACTTATGTTTGTGATCTAGCTAAAACATTCTATGCCCGGTCTTCATTCAGTTGACCCGGTCATCTATTCATACCTCGGGATTTGAAGTACATCTGCAATCAGGGCCGCCCTCAGGGGGGGACTAATGGCGCAGTTGCGCCATTGGAAAAATTTGGGGGGAATGAGATTTTTGGGGGGAATTGAAAAAGGGGGTTTTTAAATGTTAATACATACTAATTTGCAGTAGTTAAACAATGAATCTCATGAACATGTCAATACAAATTAGAAGAGTCTTTGTCATCCTGTTGTTCTGGATCAAAACACGTAGGCCTAATGTAAGTCCCCCACAATCTTGACTATTGCGTCATCGTCGGCTAGGTACTCCGTACCCCTCCCCATTGTTGACCGTTTTCCTTAATCACCTTAAGTTTCGTCTTCTCTTAGTGGTCTAGTGTCTTTATTTTATTTTCAACGGCAAGCAGCCAAATACAAAAAATATGTCTTAGTACATGTTCAATCAGTATATATATATTCCGCCGTTTCCGCGGTTCCGTCTCTGGCGACCACTTTTCTGTCAAAGAATCTTCAGTAATAGAACTGATATTACAAACGGCTTGGCGAGAGACCAATATAGTCTTTGAGTAGTACAATGGGTAAAATCGACACTGTGAATTCCTAAACAACGTAGCCTCTAAGGCCACAAAGGTGTTCATGACGGTCGTAGAATGAATGAGCTTATGATTATTACTAGCTTATACATTTTTTAAAAATGTCATATTTTTTACTTATTTTTTAGCATGCATGATGAGGTGCCGTGATTATTAATTGTGCGAACGCCGTGGTCTTGACGCACCAGTTAAGTTACTATACTACAACGATGATTAATTATTCGACTAGGCCCTACACAATACACACACTATTTACATAGTGATTAGCTGTGTGTATTATTTTAACTGTAAATAACTTTTGTAAGTATTTCTGATCTTATATCAATAACAAATAATCTAACCGCTGCAGAGCGCTGTAAACTTTTGGCCTATGCGCAGCTGGCTCGATGACGAGGTCGTGAATGGAAGATGTGTTTGCCGCGATCATCGATGACGTGGCTGACTTTAAGCAAGCAGAACTCGAAAACCATAAAACTTAGAAACTTAGATTTTCACACTATGTTCAGTAAATAGTATTCTTTTAAAATGATGCATTTTTATGACCTTAGTTTAAAAAAACCCTAAAGATAAATGGTGGCTAATGTATAACAAACAAGTGCCCTATACTCAGACAAATTTAGACATTTCTAACTTCAACTGTTAAAAAAGGCGTAATTTTAAATTTTCAGAGCTAATAATCCCCAGAACTATGAAAAACAAAATTATCAATTTAAATTATCTAACAAAAATAGAATCAAAATGACAATATTTGGCCCTTTTTTATAAAAAATTTTTGTTGTGGAAATGTGTATGAATTTATAGGTAAAAACTCCTATATAATCTCCTTTTTTTTAATTTGCAACTTATGCTTATATGATTAGCTAACATAAATACAGTATTTTCAAAGAGGTTTCCACTTTATGAGGGAGGGCGGTATATGTTTTGGGGGGGAATGCGCCATCACCTTTGGGGGGATGGGCACCCCTGACTGCAATAAATTTTCTTTGTGGGTTAACTTGATTCTATAAAATTGTTTTACATAATTTTAAATCTGGAACAATTTTCAAAATAACTTTCCTTAATACAAATTGGAAAGATACTCTTTCGAATATTTTACAAATGAAATATTAATGTATGATAAGCCAATCTCGCTTTGGTTTAAAATTCAACTTATTTTATACAGCAACCAAAAGCATTCTTACATTCATAATTTCACCAAAAAGATCCGCAGTAACAAGTTCCCGCCTTTTTCCCTACATTTATAAAAATACAGTACAAAATTATTCAAATACTGTTTTAGACTATTTATTTTACTTTTTATACATGTAAGTTAACCTCTTTTTACATTTTATTTTTTTATTTTCATCATTTTTTTCATACATTTTATTTTTATTTCTTTAGAAATATAAGAAATAATAATTGTAGTAACATATTACTTCTCAAACATCTTTATACTATTAAATAATGTAAATAATACATTATAACTCACTTACCGAGAAACAAATTTCCTCCAACATTAAGCTAAAATGGCAGGATTTAAATAATAGAGTGTACATTTACATTTATAAAGCTTGTTAGCAGATCAAAAGAAAGGTTTACACAGAGCAAAGCGTGTGTTATGTTTTCATCGGACGACTGTTTATTCTTATTTTATCACAACCCAGCAAAGTTTTAGGCCATACTTTACATTGTTATTGACAATTTTGAATTTAGAGATTTATTGGGAATATGAAAGGTTTAACAATTAATTAATCCAGAATTTCCATCTGGTAAACATTTAAGATGATGGATCTGTTATTTAAAACAGTCAGCATAACAATTCGTTAGGAATATACCTAATTGTAAACCTGGATGGTTGGATAATTAAGATTTTTATAAAATATTTGTAAACCTCGTCCATTATAGAATTGTTAATTTTTTTAACATCAATATAAAAAAAATATTGAATTTCGTAATGTTTCTAAATACATGGTAGACGTCATGTAGCTTTAACTGATATAATAACAAAATTAATAAAAATATATAAATTATAACAAAGTTACATAAAACAATTATTCCATTCACTTAATTGATTGCTACTAACACTTACTCTTTGTTTAGTACATGCAAGCAGTTTCATAACAATACAAATCATAGTAATATTCTCCCGACACTCAAATTGTGCCATTAATTTAAAAACAATATATCTCAGTAATTGTGTTTGGCTATATAAAACCTAAACATAAGAGTACAATGTTCGTTTCGTTGAACTAACATAATTATCTAGGCTAAATAAAGAAAACAATGAAGTAATCAGGAGGTTACCCATGGTAAAAATCCTCAAGATTAAGTGACAGATGTGAGGCGTTAATCTTGAGTAGGCAATTTTAATTTTTAATTCAAGAGCGTACTTTAAACCTAAAAAAAAAAAATCTCACCTTAAAAGTATTGAGTACTCATCGGGCCCACAACAATAAAAGGAGCATTAAGCAGATTTAATTTGAATTAGTAATGATGTCAGATTAAACCTCAATGTCAAGGTGCTAAATACTACTATAAACTGTAGGTCTGAGTAACGAGACGAACGTACGGTAAGCCATGATTTATTGAAGAATGAGGAAACATAACCATCGACATACAAAAGTAATTACATAGAGCAAGGATGACAATATCTCAATTAGGATATATACTATATGACATCTCCCCGTTAATAAACAAAAATAGTTTTGACTTAACAAATAAAAATATAACCACTTTATTAAAAATATAATATTTCTTTTTTACATGACTTAGCGTAATTTTAATCAAATTTTCTGTGAACAAGTTATAGGCCTACTAAAATAAAACAATTTTCTTTAATAATGAAAAATCACAAACATATTCCATTTTCTTATGAATTTGATAGATCAAACAATTACCTTAAAGGCTAACTTAATACAAAGGTTACAAGTCTAACTTTGCTGGCCTGTTCACAGTTCTGCCAAACCTTGTGGTGTAGGGCCTATTCTGAGTAGGCCTATCAACAATTAGGTCAGGCGACTTATGTAAAGCTACTTGAGAACCAGGAGATATATTGACATTTTTGTTAGGTGATTCACAAGGACTTTTAGGTTTGAATTCACAATCATCATAATGAAAATCATCACCTTGATAAGAATTATGTTTTTCTTGAGTGTCACTCAGTTTCCTGAAGGGTTTCATGTGATACCTATTCCGTACATACACATTTCCTGCCTGTGTTTCAACAAAGTA
>CM061531.1:161938079-161963527 GCA_030545055.2 Neoaliturus tenellus
TTCGAGTATCAGATTCCCTCAAATAACGTTTTAAATAAGTTCTAATGTATTTCAGTAACTCCTAGTCAGCTGTTATGTTTTTAAGCCAAACCTATTCCTTGATAAAAAGTAACAGTTCTAAAATAAACTGGTTAAAAAATAACTGCTACCAATAATATTGCAAATCCCATGCACAATATGTTGTAATGTCAAATTACCAGCTGGTATGCAACAGTAAAATAAAAAGAAAATTTAAAAAACCAAAGGGCTCCAGCCAATAGGATATCAGCAAGGATAAACAAACCCCCACCACCATCTCTCCCTAGAAGGACCAGGTTTAAAAACAGACTATATAATAACATATACTTGTTGGAGTCATCAACCACCCCCCCCCCCTTATTTACATAGTTACTGGTTAGCATGCCTGGTCCAGATCTGTCCATTATCCATTTTCAGTTTGTTCATAGCATTAGGCCTACCTACTTTGATGATTTTTTCACCTGTCCTCCAACTTTGTTTGAATGTGTAATTTCGGGCATTATTCTTCTGCCCCACAAAGGACTCCCTTACAGCCTTTCTTCTCTCGTGGGACTTATAAAAAATTTATCTGACATGACATTCAATTTCGTTCTGATATCTCTGGCAAACATCATCTTGAACGCAGACATTCCTGTAGTAGAACTTGGAGCCTTCCGGAGCTGGACGACCAATTTGTTGTTTAATGAAATCTCTTGAATGAAATCTCTTTTTGAATGAAATCTCTTTTTCACAGTCTGTACACATCACTCCGCTTGTCCATTACCAGAGGGATGAAATGGTGCACATGTCCGGTGGCATATTCCGTTCTCTTTCAGGTACTCTCTAAATATTGTGCTTGTAAATTGGATCCCGTTGTCAGATACGACAGTCAAAGGTAAACGGAACGTTGAAAACTTATGTTGCGGCCTCTTAATATACCAATCTGATGTTGTAGTTTTTGCATGTAATCTTTCTAACTACTTTTTTTTAGAATCGATGATGATAAAATAGTAACTTCCATTAATTGGTCTAAGGTAATCTAGGTGAATTCTTTCCCATGTCCCAAATGGGTTTTCCCCTTCTACAACAATCTTCTTTGCCTACGCCTACTCTCGGCATCGATTCTTTTAATAACTTTTATTAAAAGCTATCGTTATTAAATTTTATCCTCAATAGAATCACAAACCTCAAGCCACTTTTCACTCTATTTCAACAGTCAATTGACATTCCACATAACACTAGAGCACTCGTGAGATAGCTTCGGCAATCACTTCGAGAGATGCAGGTAATGAAAAGCGCCAAGTGAAAAGTGATGCGAAATGTGATACATTGCTGTACTGCGGGCATAACAAATTGTAAATTGAAGGCGTTAAAACGTAAACATATTACTCCGATTAAGCGGAATTACGATTTTTTAAAGTTGGATGAACTAGAGTGTACTTGTGTTAAACGATTAGTACAATGATTGTTTTATAATTAGAATGTTGGAGACTATGGTTAAAAGAGACAAAAAAAACTGTCGAGTATAAAATTATATTCAAAACAAATAAATGTAATTATTAAAATTGTGTAACTAAAAAAAGTTTAGCGGCTTGGAGAAGAACGGTAGCAAAATGTTTTTAGGTTTCTTACTGTAGCCTACAATACACAGTAATTTACTTAACAAAAGAGGTAACAAAGATCACAACGTTAGTCCTGATTTCATGTATACTCAAAATATGTTCTCTTAATAAAGAGAATCATCGTTTCTTTTCTCCCCATGAAATATTACTACATGCACTTAAACCCAAGTTTGTTGTAACACATGTTCACGTTCTGTGGTCACTCCACACATTAATTCCTATTTAACAATGCAAATGTCACGTACACAAATAAATTAAGCCACCTTATGTGTTTTGTTTTAGATAATCCATTTTGAAACTCATAAACAATAGAACAGTTTAGGCCTACACCCTATAAGTTTCCTTTAGTGAACTCTAACTCTTCCCTGGGAGATAATATTGCTAAATGCGGCTATTATAAAATAACGTGGGAGAAACGTTTAAAGCACAGGGTATAAATAAACTATGTACAGTGTATCTTCAGGATTATTAAAACACTAAAGTGTTATACCATTTTGTTCTATATGTACTATGTAAGATTAGTACCATTGTTATTATATTTGAAGTGATTTCCTTTTTTAAGTTTAGAGTAATATAATGGATATACAAAACAATAATAACTTGGATAACATATTTAAAATTTATTTTAAAATATTAAAATAAATAGTTAAACATTTTAATTCAAGGATCAGTGAATTACATAATATTTACCTTTAGAGTTCCTTATACTATTATGTAAAAAATAATGAATAAATTTATCAAAAATATTATTACTATAATTATTAATTTACAAATAAATAAATCTAGATTTATTATTTGTCTTTAGAGTGTACTAAAGATATATTATTTCACAAAATCTTGTTTTGTAATTTTAAATTGATTTTAACTCATCTTATCTTAACACGCTAGATTAGTTGGATTTCATAAATACTATCAGATAATTGCGATTAATAAGGAGGCCTAGTATTGGCTGCAACTTATAATAATCTACAGTTAATTGTTACCGATATTGGATACAAATCTAATAAGTATAAATAAAGAATAAATAGGTAAGTGACTAGTATAGCCAGGTGCTTACCTCAACTTTTACGCCACCTTTTTTCGCAAATACAATTAAAATAACTAAGTGTTGATTATTTACTTAGTTATAAATATTTATGCAATGGTGTTTATTTATCAAACATTTAAGAACTTTTTTAAAAACTCGGGAAAATACACACCTAAATACACACTTGTTCAGTCAACATACATTATACAATCTTATAAAGTATAGTTCTTGCTTAATCAAATAATTAAATTATACCAATCTACAAACGTTTAGCTAATTAAACATCGCAATCACTTTATTTGAGATGCCATAAAGAAGATCCCAGCGTAAAAATTAAAGTAAAAGATGCAGATAAAGCATCCGGATTCTTGAATACTTAGTTCTCTCTAAGATAAACCTCCATTAACTTTAATTACTCTAAGTAGATCCGGTATTTCACTGATTACTTTTTCGAGGAAATACTGGAAATACTTAAAAAAACAGCACAATTGTTTGCTAAGTTTTTTAATACTACTCATTATGGAAAGATATATATTAAATAGATTGAGTAATTACGGATAAACGATATTAGTATAGAGTAACACAAATAAAAATGCATTTTGGACATACCGTGCTTTTTGTGTTGCAAAATATTATTTTAAACTTATGATTTATGGCTTTAGATGCTTTTGCATAACAACTTATTCACTAATTAATATAATCTGATACCCGTGCCAAAGTAATATAAATAACTTCTTGATTAGCATTATACGTGCTGGTAATGATATTCAGGTTGAAATAATAAAACGTCTTCCAACACTATTCGATATATTTACACTTATACTGTATATGTTATACTCAGTATGCCAAAATAAAAATGAAAGGAAACTCCATTGCAGCAAAGAAGACTAAGGAACAAGCAGAAATCAAGTATGTAGAAAATATGATAAAGCAATTGTATAGAGAAAAGGATGACCTTAGCCTACAATCATACACAACACACCTAGAATTTCAAAAGAAGTATGGATTTTTAGCATGGGAAATGTTGCACGAAATAGTATCAGATGAGATAGAAGAACTTATGGATATTAAATACAAGAGAGTTAATAGAAAATTAGACAACCTTACACAAACCGATAAGAACAATAGAGAAATTGAAGAGGGCAACTCCAACCACAACTTCCAGAAACGAGTAATCAACTTAACAGACGTGCAGTTCGATAAAGAAGATATTAAAATACTCGAATATGGACTAAAACATAATTTTGCCATTGATGATAAGAAGCAAAAAGACGTAATAGCTACAGATATTGAAGCAAACATTCGGATATTGAAAGATGTAGACTTATGTGCAGTACGACAAGATATTACTACAGATTTCCCAACTACGATCATGAAATGTACCCAAGAAATGAAAGAAGATATGAAGAAATGTAAAGAAATAAAGAAGAAACTCGAAGAAAATAGCGCCCTTGCATTGAAAGCTGACAAAAGTAATGCCATAGTAATAATGGACCGAAATGACTACATTAAGAAGACAGAAGATTTTATTCGAGAAAACAACTTTAAGGAATTGAAGAAAGACCCTACAGAAAAATACCAGAGAGTATTATCAGATGTCGTGAAGAAGTGTGATAAAGTAATTTCTGAAGAATGTAGACCTCGAATGAATATTTTAAATTCAAAAGCACCTGTTATGAAAGGAATTCCAAAAATCCACAAGAAGAATGTACCAATTAGACCTCTAGTGAACTTTAAATCAGCACCAACATACAATGTTTCTAAGATGCTCTCAAATATTTTGTTCAATGATCTGGAACTAGAATACAGACACAATGTAAAAAATAGTTATGAATTTGTTGATAAAGTCACGAATGTTGATATTACCAAAGATAGTAGATTAGTATCCTTTGATATTTCGAATTTATACACTAATGTACCGGTGAATGAAACAATAAATCTTGTTAAATGTAGACTAGAAAACAATGGATTGGGAAAAAACGTATGTCAACCAGCTTGTTATGTTACTGAAGACTGTACTAGACCAGAATTATTTCAGATTCAACAACAAATTCTACAGCCAATCAGATGGCCTAGCAATGGGAAGTCCTCTCTCTGCAATAATGTCAGAAGTATTTTTGCAACACCAAGAAGACATCATTTTGGAACAATTGAAGATGAACCACGATATCCAGTTATATATAAGATATGTAGATGACGTCCTAATTATTTTCAACGAGAAGAAAGAAAAAGAAGCAGAGGACATGTTGAAATTATTAAACAGCCACCATGGAAATCTGACATTCACAAATGAATACGAAGAAGACGGAAAACTCAATTACCTAGACTTGGCAGTAATAAGAAGAGAGAACAAACTGGAATTCACAATCTACAGGAAACCAACCCAGACAGACACAACCATTAATAATAAATCCGTACATCCATTAAGCCACAAGACTGCTGCATTCAGTTCAATGTTATATAGAGCATACAAGATCCCCTTAAGCGAGTCCAGCCGCAAAGAAGAAATAGCAACCATCAAAAGTATTGCACGAGCCAATGGATACCGTACTAGCCTCATAGACGAAATGGAAAGTAAAATCTTAAGGAAAATAAAGAACCAGAATCGACTCTACAGCCAGACCACATTGAAAAATGACGAAGACAAATCAACTAGATTCACTGTATTTAACTACACTGGAAACGTAACACAAAAGATCGCTAATAGATTCAAGAAGTACGGAGTTTCTGTCGCATTCAAAACACAAAACACCATGAGTGGACTGCTATACCCCAAGATTGAAGACAATAACCAATTCAACCGAGCCGGAATTTACAAGATCAGCTGTGAAGATTGCGACAAATTCTACGTTGGACAAACCGTTAATTTTATAAAAAGATTCAAGAACCACATATCAGCATGGAAGAACAACAAACCGGAAAGATCAAATGTAGCAAAACACCTTTTAGAAAATGGCCACTCCTTAAAAACCATAGAAGAAAACCTGCAAATAGTCAAGACGTGTAGGAAAGGAAACACAATGAACGCATGGGAAGAATTATATATATTTAAAGAAAAATGTAAAAACAGGGACAAGTTGATAAACGAACAAGTGAACTTCGATTCCGGCGGAACCTACCAGAATATATTCCTGAACATCCGGTAGCCAATAAGATTTAAGCATGGACGCCATCTTGTTTCCCGGAACTTCCTGCGCCAATAGTACTTCAGCAAAGACGCCATCCTGATTCTCTCAGTCTCTGATTGGGCCTGATGATGACCGGTGTGACTGGTCGAAATCGATCGCCATTATAAGATCTTTTATATATATTTACCGTCTGTAAACATATACAGTATAAGTGTAAATATATCGAATAGTGTTGGAAGACGTTTTATTATTTCAACCTGAAAGTAATATATACTACTTTGATAACCACTTGTCACTTAAATTAATATTCAATAAGTAAACATTTACTTTTATTTATATTTTTCAACAATGTGATCACCTTTTCGTTTATTGTTTAACGTTTAAACGGGTTTAATCAGTTCCTCATCAAAATTTTAAAAAATGCGACTGGTGTAGAAACACCCAAAGTAAAAATAATCATGATCTTATCTGACAATCACGTAATAAAGGTGAAACACAAGAATGTCGCACGTGTTGTAACAAGAGTTTGAGAAGTGTATTACTTCGGGAACGAGTTTCGTGATGAATACCAAGAACTGAATTTATTTTCTTGAAACTTACAATATATTTTAATAAATGTTTATTTTTTCGATTTTCCGAAGGTCTACACTTCTATTTTCATTATACTTATGTTTTTCGAAGAGGACGAAAGTTTTAACTTGTGATATGATGGTTTAATCGGATTTCTGAGCATTGTAAAATGAGCATTGCAGCTTTGCAAATTTCATAACAGCAGTTTTATAAGTTTTTGAACCTAAATATTTTCACTGCTCTGTTGTGTTGTTAATAAAAAAATCTCCATGAAAAAAATACAGCAAAAAGATTATTTTTTTTAATTACATTGATAAAATACTAAACGAAGTAATTTTACATTTTCTTCCTTAGAAGAATGCAGTGTTTATTTGTTTGTGACCATGAGATTTATAAAATTACTTATAGTTATGAGTTAGAAGTACAGTAATTATCCTTAATTAGAAGTACTAATTATCCACTTTTTATGTTAACTTTAAATGTAACAATTTTTTTTTCAAAAGTTTAGGTTCGTCATGGTTAATAGTTTACTAGGCCTACGAGTTGAGGTATAGATGGAAAAAAGAACCCTTATTCGACCTTGGGCCATTACTATACTCATAAAACCGCATTATAATTGTATCCCATTAATGTCGAAAGATAATTGATAGTAAAAATCTATAGACACTATACAATTATTACGAACGATGTTCTGAAATAACACTTAGTTTTGACAGAGCAAAGAAACGTACTATACTAAGTTCATACATTATACTTAAAAATCGTATATTATAAATGGCAAATTGGATTAAACATATTTAAATATTTTATTAATGATTATTGAAAACTGCTTGATTATGAATGCTGTTACCTTTTCTAGATCTATTACATAGATTGTGATTGTAGTATATGAAATCCAGTTGCATTTTAAGTTTTGTGATATTTTATTCCTTGTTAATTATATTATCATTACTTATTAAATTTTTAATTAGGAATTTTAATTGACAAATTTGCTTTGATGTTGTAACAAAAACCTACTCAGGCGTAGTCTTGAGTTGCGGCCACTCGACTAGAACTGTAATGTGGTCAGAGGAAAGCGCAGCTGCTCCCGATTGCAGCTTTGGTTGTTACTAGTTGGACATTGTTACCGCCTTTAAAGGGTAAAATTACTAGTTACAGTAGTAAACAGCTCCTGAATGAAATTCATTTCTACAAATTACAAAATTGTCATTAATGGTAAGCATGTTAAAAGGCTTGTCATTGCTAAAACGTATTCAGATGAGTTTTTGACGGTTGTAAATAACCGAAAAAGAACGTCTTTGTAAAAAAATGAAGTTGATTTATTCCTTTTAATAAACACAATTAGTTAAAAGTATATATTTTGAAATAATTTAGTTGTTTGTATTAAGGCCAATTAATTACGATGACACATTGTTCCTTGTGAGATAACGAATAAAATATCCTAAGGGATCTATCTATCTGTGTTTAATGATTCGTTATTACTTGACTCTATTCGTTGATGTATTACCTACGTTTGTTGACTGATAAATGTATAATAATTTGGTCAGATGATAGATTCGTCCAACTACATAAATGAAAGTTTTAATTGTCTACGGCATATTATAAATATCCCGTAATAATAATAATACATAATAATACATACGGCACCTCTGCAGTTTCTGATTCAGGGAAAAAACTTTTGAATGAAATACAAAAACAAATTAGATATGTGTAGTATAATGTTTTTGTATTATGTTACAAAAAAATCACTCGCCAGGCGGAAGGTTTGCTGCACATTGGTATGATTTTCCTAAAACCACATGTTAAAGATGTAACACATTGGTTTATTTTATCTACAGTTATCAGCTGATTTTTGTTCAGTTAAAAAATTTCCATAAGGATAACATGGGATCTTTGAAGGGCTCTAGCGCGAAAACCGGATTTTTCCCAGCTATGGGACCATCTCCAATCGATTTCTGGTGGCCAAAACCCCCATATTCCAAAATTTGAAGGAAATCGTCGGAGCCGTTTTTGAGATAGTTGTGCAAGCAAGCAAACAAGCAAACAAGCAAACATTGCTCGTATAAGAGTATAGGATTGTTTAAATTTAAACCTAAACAGTCTATATTCAGTTAAATAAAATAAAATACAAAACCATCTTCTTGGTTCATGGTTCGCTATGGAAATGACACTTAAATTTATACAACAGCTTCAATTGAACACAAAAGCTTCTCTTGCTCTTTAATACTCATTTTAACTACCCCATTTCAACAATAATATTTCAATCGATAAGAAAAAAAAACTATAAAAAGGTACGATTGACTGGATTATACCAAAAGCTACAGTTTGACCTGTTTTTGAAAATTATTTTTCTAGGGGAAATGTTATAATGCACCATCGGGGAGGAAAGCCGGTACACGTCCGGTGTGTGGGACTCGCACCCACTAAAACCCCGCGCTTCAGACTGTTGTTCACTTCGGAAAGACCTATTAAGGCATGAACCTCAAAGTGGAACCTCGTATCTTAAGCTCATTGAGCTACTACTCTTACTGAGCCTTCTGAGGAAAGATCCGAGATATTTCGGATCTTCGGGTTTCTTTCACTTGAGAACTTTCTCCACAAAAGACGTGATGAAAGTCCAGTTCTCAAAAGATATCCCATTTTTAAGACTGCGGTCTCCGGCGAAAAGTCGCCGATCTCCAGCTAAAGGTGCCTTCTTAGGACTGTCCCGTGCTCATACAGGAAAACGCGTGAAAAACATCGTCGTGGGCAGCGTCCCCTTAAATGCAAGCCGGACCATAGACTTTGCCCATCTTGAACAGGTAGACCCGGAAATCCCCATGTCCTGTGAGAAACTGCGTGATGAGTAAATTTACTTCCCCAAACCAACGCTCAGCCCACATGGACAGGTCCAGAATGAGTCTCCGCGTCCAACCCACCCTGGACTCATGATACCACCTCTCTTGCCACTGGTGCCTGGAAGCCTCTCTGGCAACCCGTGTCGCCTCCTCAGTGCCAAGTTCAGAGTTTTTTTGTGTTACAAACACTTTTCCTTTCTTGGGCCAAGAGGTCGATTGGGACAACACCAGTTGCCACCAGGGCAGCGGGTTCCAACACGGTCCGGTGCACTGAGGAGATCCTCAACGCGGCGCTTCTCTGCAACACACCCATTTTTTTCCAGTAGCACTCCTTCTTAAGAGCGTCCGCCCAAACCTCACTTCCGTAAAAAATGGACGAGTTTGTGACAAACAGAAGGAGTTTTCGTTTCTCCGCTGATGGTCCACCGACATGCGCCATAAGACGACTGAGCGTAGTCGTAGTCTTTTTCTATGACGAATACTTGATTTCTTCCCTGAAATAAAGTTTGGTATGAAGTTTAACTCCCAGGTACATAACGGTGGGCTTGCGAAGAGACATGTCTCATCGCTTCATTTAGTCTCCACTGGGCATGATGGACGTCTTTAGCGACAACGACCGCAGCAATGTTGGCAGCGTATCCAACCAGAAAACAATCTTCGGGTAAGTCCAGTCTGAAGATCCCATCGTAAGCGATGATCCAAAGATCTGTACCAAGGCTGGACCCCTAAACAACACCAGCGGTGATAGTCTTTCGCCTGAGAGGACCCTCTTACGCCTGTATCATACCAAAAGCTACAGTTTTACCTCTCTGTGAGAATTATTTTTTTAAGGAGAAATGCTATAATGCACCATCAGGGAGGGAGGAAAGACAGTACACGTCCGGTGTGTTGGACTCGCACCCACTAAAACCCCGCGCCTCAGACTGTTGTCCACTTCGAAAACACCTATTAAGGCATGAACCTCAAAGTGGAGCCTCGCACTTTAAGCTCATTGAGCTACCACTCGGACTTAGTCTTCTGAGGAAAGATCCGAGATGTTTCGGATCTTCGGGTTTCTTTTACTTAAGAACTTTCTCCACAAAAGACGTGATGAAAGTCCAGTTCTCAAAGAATATCCCATTTTTAAGACTGCGAAAAGTCTCCGATCTCCAGCAGAAGCTGCCTTCTTAGGACTGCCCACTGCTCATACAGGAAAACGCGTGAAAAACATCGTCGTGGGCAGCGTCCCCATAAATGCAAGCCGGGATGTAGGTTTTGCCTATCTTGAACAGGTAGGCCCGGAACAACCCATGTCCTGTGAGAAAATGCGTGATGAGGAAATTTACTTAATTTCCCAGTTTGGTCGCTTTCATGGTTTTTTTTCGGTGTGTTCGCTCTAATTGTCATTTTCCTAGTTTGATCGCTCTCATTGACATTTTTCCAGTTTGGTCGCTATATCATGGAATTTACTCCACATTTAGCTCCATTTATTATAAAAATCACATTTATTCAAAGTACGGTAATGTTAATTTTTTTATCGATCTTAATTGCTGATAAAAAATTTATTTATGAATAAAATATATGTATTAATAACATTTTTATCTTTGAATTTTTATATGTCCTATTATAACTATGGTATTTGAGAGTTTTATATATTTTAAACTTGAACAGCTAACAAAATAATGTATCAAAATATGAGAAAAAATAATAGTGAACATTTGGTGCCATTCAATTAACAGGTAAAGAGGAAGTGAATAGAAATTAAAACGCTCTACCGGCGTTCTCAATATATATTCATGAAAGACATTAAACTCTTGAACAAAGCAATTTATTTCAGTTAGAACGCCATAAAACTCAGCCTTTCTGCTTACAAGCACTTAAAAAGAGGTTTTGTCCTCCACACGAGTATAAGTTATTAACTTGGTTTATCGCCTATTATCTTTGTTCATATTAAAATTAATTTATCAGATACAGTATGACTTCTTTAAGAGTGAATCTAACTTCTAGTTTTTAAAAAGTCATTTTGTACAAATTTATTATAAAATTTCATCAGAAATGCCAACAACTTTCTTACAATTCAACTCATGTTACACTTTTTGCTGTTTAAATATTTTTCTTCGCCAATCAACACAATTATATTTATTCAAGGTATTAATAACTTTTACCAGTAAAATTGTTTCATATTAGCCTAACTGTATCTGTTTTGAATTTTATGTCAATCGAAAATGTACTCAACCTTCCATAATTTATTATGACTCTGGCTGGTATTATATTAAGCTACACTTTATTAAGCTCGCCAGCTCACTATTTCGAAGTTTTCAGTTGCCAAAACTTTTTTTCAGTGTTGCAAAAGTTTTTATTGTTGAAAAGCTTGTATCTATATCAGTTATTAACCAACCACAGTTCATTGTAAACATCAATAATTTACTGTAATAAATATATGTTTTTGAAAAATATATACTTGAAATCAACAAATTTTGTTATAAGTAGTTTTTTGTTTCTTTTACTTGATCCTTTTCGAAAATATTGGGGTGGGGGAGAGATTTAAACTGCAAAGAAAATGTAAACTTGTGACAAAAATTTTCGAGTATCAGGTTCCCTTAAATAACGTCTATAATAATTTATAATGTCTTTCAGTGACTCCTAGTCAGCTGTTATATTTTTAATCCAAACCTATTCAATGTTAAAAAGTAACAGTTCCAAAGTAAACTGATTAAAAAGCAACTGTTACCAATAAATATTGTACAACTGATACACAATACGTTGCCATGTGAAATTACCAGCTGGTATGCAACAGTGAAATATAAAAAAAAAAACAACAAAAAACCAAAAGGCTTCAGCCAATGGAAAGTAAGCAAGGATAAACAAACATTTCCCACTACTATTTTGGGCCCCTCCCAAAAAGGATCAAGTTAAAAAAAACAAGCTATAATAAAGTTTGATTTGAATTTTGGGAACAAAATTGATTACCATAACATACTCTGGTGCATAATAGGTTAAAGCAATTTTTGTTGTGAACTGCATCCTCGATATCCTTGCCAATATCTACCTTTACAGTTTCATTGCTTGTTACGGTATTAGGACGTTGCATTTGTCAATATAAAGTAACCGTTGATATTATCATATATTCTTCACTCAATATCTCTTCGAAGATATTCTAGATTTTAATAATTCATGAACATTTTGTGAAGGAGGGATGTAATTAAGGTTTTTTATTAATTAAAATAATTCACATTATGATATTGTAGTAGAAGGATGTGCGGGTCTTTACACCAGTCAAGGTTAGGGAAGCGCACTGGTGGTGGGTTGATAAACACAGGGGTGGTTGCTCTGAAGGTTATAAATATATATTATATTATATTATATATAAATATATGTTATAAAGGTACAAATGCGATCAGATATATAGGTCAACTTCCAGGTAGTTTGGGAGAACGGTGCCTGAACCCGGGTGGTCAGATGAGTAGCCATTTTGGTTGTTCGGAGGTTTAGGCTCTGTTGAGTCTTTGGATATTTTACCTTTTTTGGAGTCTAAGACAAAAAGTTGATTTAGAGTTGCTTTGGGGTTAAATTATTTATTTCAGTAGAGTTCCTAAGCAAAGAGGGTTCTTATTCCAGTTGCATGTTTAGTTCCAAATTTTAAAAGACCTTGATATTTTTTTTTGTTTTAGTGGTTGAATAGAATTAAAATCTTATTGGCCAGATCGCACTGCCTCCAGAACGTTTGCCTACCTCGCACAATCAGAGTTAATAATTTGTGGAAGTAGTGTTTTGAAGTTGTAGATTCGAGGTTTTGTTTAATTGTGAAATAATGTTTTATAATTGCAATAGAGTCGAGGTTTTGTTTTATATTTGTGTAGATAGATTTTTTTGTGGAATTAAAAGAAAGGTCCGCTCTTTGTGCATTTGAAAAAGAAACACGTGCATTTTTTATCAGTGGAAAACCACATTATCCCTATTTCTCATTAAATTAATAAATCTACTCTTCTGAAGTGGTGACGAGCGAGGTTTCGGTTCGCCACAATTTCCTAGGTGAATATATTATTTTGTATATGTTTAAATACCTATACAGTATTACACAAGCCGTAATACTGTAAACAAACGGAATGTATATAACTTAAATACAAAAAGTATACAAAATGCATGCGGCGCATTAAAACTATGAGGAATTTAACAACAAGAAAAGATTGCTCAGATTACTGTTGGAAACCACATGTTCGAACATAAATATTGCACAACCAATCTCCTAAAAGCTGACCAGTGACCTACCCAACTCACGACATAATTGTGACGTATTGCCTACTGTTTACAAGCAGTGGTTTTCTATTTTTAATTTTTAGTAAAGAAACTATAACACGACAACTCGAGTAAAATTTCTACATTTTATACACATTATTAGGCCTACAAAAAAAATACACTTACTTTAAATTTTTATTTTGCAACTTAATAACCTTGGGTTTGTTTTGATATTGGAATAAAACAGTTATACGAAGTATAAATTCAATGTGATGGGTATAAAGGGACTATTCCATAGGATATGAAAGTAATAGTTTATAACTGTGTGACAGTTATATTTTTTGTAACTAAAATAAAAATCTAAATAAAGATAAAACACTACTTTGTGATGCTTCGCACTGACACGTCTTTGAAAACAGCGATATAGCATTAGTCTGAGAGTTAGGGTTTTACAGTCGCATAGGTTTATGTGTCATCTTACCGAGTTGCTATCATTACAGTAGCGTTAGGTCTTCGACAATACAACTTAATGGAATAAGTCTTGGGCGGATTTTCTTTTTGTCAATAAAGATATTATTATTGTAGTTAAAGACTACTTTTGTTTAACGTAAGTTCAATGTGTTGAAACTCCTTATCATTATCAAAACCATTTTAAGTTATAAAATCAGTTTTCTAAGTTTTTATGTAAAATTCAACATATTTATTTCAAATTCAATATATTCAGTAAAACTATAAGGCAGAATAATTCATCTACTATATATTTGTCAAATACCACTACATCAGAGAATCTCCAAAACTATATGGCCTAGAGTGTTAAAACTTGGCATGTACCTTCATCTTTGCAAAAAACGCTCACTAAGAAACGGTTTTGCAAAATTCCGTCAGGGCTCCGCCCCACACGACTTCAAAATTTTGTTACAATGTTATTCTTATGGACACTTAAAATACGAATCTAGGAAACAACGAATCTCCAAAACTATAGGACCTACAGGGTTGAAATTTGGAATGGTAGTTCCTCTTTGTCTATAGGTGCTCACTAAGAAATGGTTTTGCGAAATTCCTTCAGGGCTCCGCCCCACACGACTTCAAAAATTTGATGTAATTAGCTGTTGAAGATTCAAAGCTATCAGCTGTTGGTGAAATAATACATTTTAAAGGATGACGTAACCATATGACAATATTTTTATCTTTGTAAACAATTTAACTTGTGTAAAAATGTATTAGACTTTAGGTTAAGTTAGTTAATCTACTTTGTCAAATACCACTCACTCGGTATCATCGAATCTTTATACCCATAGGGTAAAGGGGGTTGAAATTTGCCAAGGAAAATGCTCACTAAGAAACGGTTTTGAATAATTCTTTCAGGTCTCTACCCCACAGGATTTCAAAAGTTCCATTTAATACTTATGGCCAATATTTTATACAAATCAAGGCAACAACGAATCTCGATGTTAAAATTTGGCATGGGCGTTCTTCTTTGCTCATAGATGCTTACTATGAAACGGTTTTGCGAAATTCCATCAGGGCTCCGCCACATAGGACTTCAAAATTCCTATCTAATGTTATTTATAGCTAATTTTTAGTTCGAATCTAGGAAACAATGAATCTGAAAAACTATAGGATCTATGATGATGAAATTTGACGTGGACGTTCCTCTTTGCTCATATGTACGTGTTCACTACGAAACAATTTTGCAAAATTCTATCAGGGCTCAGCCACACACGATTTCAATTTTTGTCTGATGTTATGCTTGCCAATTTTAAATATGAATCTAGGGAACAACGAATATGAAAATCCAGATGACTTAAGAGGTTGAAATGTTAAATGGAAGATACACTTTGCCTATAGGTGCTCACTAAGAATCGCTTTTGTAAAGCATCTTTAGGGCATCGCCCCACAGGACTTCAAAATTACTTTTGGGACCTACATGGTTGAATTTTGGTATGGACGTTCCTCTTTTCTCATAGGTGCTCACTAAGAAACGCTTTCACAAAAATCCCTTCAGGGCTCCACCCCACATCCCACATGTCTTCGAAATTTCAATATAATGTTACAATTATTGCCAATTACAATACGAATTGAAAGAAACAACAAATCTATAAACTATAGGGCCTGCGGGATTGAAATTTGGAGTAGTCTCTTTGGTCATGGGTACTCAATAAAAAGTGGTTTACTCATTTCTTTCAATGCTCTGCCCCAAATAACCTCAAAATTACTTTAGAGCATACAGGGTTAGTTTTTGGCATAGACGGTCATCTTTGCTCATATAGGTATTCACTAAGATACTAGATACTGGAGGGGAATCAATAAAAATACTCGAAGGACCTGAGGTGAACTATTAAAAAGAACTTCAAAGAACCTTCAAAAGAGAGATGAGATGGAGGTATATTCAAAACAAGAGTAAAGAATGTTATAAACAATGACATGTTAGTTAAAATACAATTATTGAAAAGATGTGAAAATGAAAGTAAATTATTAAACTAATGAGGTGTGATTTGCTACATGTATTACTTTATATAAATTGAACAAATACAGTTTTGAAAATATAGTTTTTGAAGTTCTTTAGGGCTTCACCCCACAGGTATTAAAAATTACTCTATGGCCTACTGAGTTATTGATTATGAATTATGATATTCATGTTCCTCTTTGGTCATGGGCATTCACTAGGAAAGGATTTTGCGATTTTCCTCTCGGGCTCCACCCCACAGAACCTTTAGGTTAACATAGAATCTACAGGTTAAAATATGACTAGCACATTTATCTTTACTCAAATGTACCAAGAAACGGATTTGCATATATAGTTTTTGAACTCCTTAAGGGGTCCGCCCCTCAGGACTTAAAAACCTACGGGGCCTAAGGGGTTGAAATTTTACATTGATGTTTCTCTTTGCTCATAGGTAGTCACTAAAATATTGTTTTGGAAATATAGTTTTTGAATTCATTTAGGGCTACGCCCCACTAGACTTTACTCTATGGCCTACGGGGTTGGAAATTGACACGGACGTTCCTCTTTACTCAAAGGTACTGAGAAACTGTTTTGGAAAATATTTTTTGAAGTCCTTTAGGGCTGCACCCCACTGGACTTAAAATTACTCTATTGACTGTGGGGTTAATATTTGACATGATCGTTACTCTTTGCTCATAGGTGCCCCGCTCTCACTATTTCAATGTATTAATCTTAATGTGTATCTTAAAGAAGAAGATTTCGGAGGTTTTAAAAGAAATTAAAATAAAATTCAACACGGGCAAAGCCGTGACGGGCAACAGCTAGGAAGATTATAAATTAATCAAAATGTAGCAGACCTTTAGAAATATCTTATACTCTAAAACAAGCTCCGTTTGTACGGGCAAAGTTTTTTTCGCTCCGAGGATTTTTGATTTTTTTATTAAATATGGGGGTTTTGGCCACTAGAAATCGATTGGCATAACTCACATTATGATATTGTAGTAGAAGGCTGTGCGGGTCTTTACACCAGTCAAGGTTGGGGAAGCGCACTGGAGGTGGGTTGATAAACACAGGGGTGGTTGCTCTGAAGGTTATAAATATATATTATATTATATATAAATATATGTTATAAAGGTAGAAATGCGATCAGATAATATAGGTCAACTTCCAGGTAGTTTGGGAGAACGGTGCCTGAACCCGGGTGGTCAGATGAGTAGCCATTTTGGTTGTTCGGAGGTTTAGGCTCTGTTGAGTCTTTGGATATTTTACCTTTTTTGGAGTCTAAGACAAAAAGTTAATTTAGAGTTGCTTTGGGGTTAAATTATTTATTTCAGTAGAGTTCCTAAGCAAAGAGGGTTCTTATTCCAGTTGCATGTTTAGTTCCAAATTTTAAAAGACCTTGATATTTTTTGTTTTAGTGGTTAAATAGAATTAAAACCTTATTAGCCAGATCGCACTGCCTCCAGAACGTTTGCCTACCTCGCACAATCAGAGTTAATAATTTGTGGAAGTAGTGTTTTGAAGTTGTAGATTCGAGGTTTTGTTTAATTGTGAAATAATGTTTTATAATTGCAATAGAGTCGAGGTTTTGTTTTATATTTGTGTAGATATATTTTTTTGTGGAATTAAAAGAAAGGTCCGCTCTTTGTGCATTTGAAAAAGAAACACGTGCATTTGTTATCAGTGGAAAACCACATTATCCCTGTTTCTTATTAAATTAATAAATCTACCAATCTACGCTTCTGAAGTGTGACGAGTGAGGTTTTGGTTCGCCTCAATTTCCTAGGTGAATATATTATTTTGTATATGTTTAAATACCTATACAGTATTACACAAGCCGTAATACTGTAAACAAACGGAATGTATATAACTCAAATACAAAAAGTATACAAAATGCATACGGTGCATTAAAACTAGGAGGAATTTAACAACAAGAAAAGATTGCTCAGATTACAGTTGGAAACCACATGTTCGAACATAAATATTGCACAACCAATCTCCTAAAAGCTGAAAAGTGACCTACCCAACTCACGACATAATTGTGACGTATTGCCTACTGTTTACAGTAGCAGTGGTTTTCTATTTTTATTTTTAGTAAAGAAACTATAACACGACAACTCGCGTAAAATTTCTTCATTTTCTAAACATGATTACAGAAAAATTCAGTTACTTTAAATTATTATTTTGCAACTTAATAACCTTGGGTTCATTTTGTTATTGGAATAAAACAGTTATATAAAGTCTAAATTCAATGTGGTGAGTAGTGTCAAATTGTTGGTGCTGGGCCAGTTCAAGGTCACCTGAGGGATGACGTCATCGAGGTCAATGACCTCACCGATGACGTCATCGATGACGTCATCGATTGCGTCATCGATGACGTCATCACTAATGACGTCATTTCGATGACGTCACACCCATGACGTCACAGAAATGACGTGCTGATGACGTCATCACCCCTTACGTCATCAAAATGACGTCACCGACGCCACTGAGGTCAAGGTCACGCCGAAACTTAAAATTTTTTGGCACTTTTGCCGTTTCTCGCACTACGCTCCGAGTTTCAGTCAGAGTCCCCGTGACCTTGACCACTTGGAGCGAATTTTCGACGAGAAACGGCAAAAGTGCCAAGTTAAACTCGAGTTTCTGACATGACCCTGCCTAAATGGGCAATCGGTTATCCCTCATGTGACCTTGAACCAGCACAACACCAACAATTTGATATTACTGTGACCTTGAAAACCTAACAACGGAGCGCCGACACCGATGCGCACCCCACGACAGCCACCGAGTGACTGACTGTCAGGCTCTGTGTACGCTAGGTATATCGGCTTGAGAGACTAAGACTCTAAACTGTCAGGAATGGGAGTAACTAACTGAATTTTGCAAGGAAAAGTCATTTCATCTAATATTCTAAACAAATCTTCATCAGTAAAACTGACATTAGTCTGTTTGGTAGAAAACCTAGGGTGTCCACGCAACAGTTTGCGCCACTTAGCTAAAGTCGAAACCTTCTTAACTTTGAGTGGTGGACAGTGAGCAACTAACAAAGTCTTAACACGGCTAAGTTTCTTACCTAAAGCGTCCCGCGTCATGGCTTCCCCTCACAAAAGTCTGCACAATACTGAGAGACTGCTTGTAGCGCATGAGTCAAGGGAAAAGAGGTGGGGGAAACAGCAGGAGTGGGGGAAGGTCACAGTGGCGGGGGAAGGTGAGGTGGTACGCTGGAGTATCGCATCACTTCACCATGAGCTGTCCTACAGTCAACACACTGTTCTCTTGGCCCGAGTTGGCACTAGAAGAAACATTTCTGTACAGCTTAGGCTGTGAGAGCCGAGGAAGCAAAAACAAAGTGGAAATTGTGTTAAACTCCAAGATGAAGAGTCTCCTAAATAAACTAATTGTATCCTTGCAATCTCCTATAACTTTAGAGAAATACCACTTTATTAAGCGACACCTTATACTTTGGCAAAACGAAGCGGAAATGGAAAAGATTACAGTAAAATTAATTTAACTTAAAACCTGGACTGGACACTCATGGCGATACCACGTGGCGTGCAAACGCCACCCTAAACATTACAAGTTAGGTTATTGAGCACCTCTGGTACGATAACCGATGTGCTAGAGTTAAAGTGTGATGACCTTGAGTCAAAACACTGAAATACTACAAGTCGATATCGTCCCAGAGTTAAAGTGTAGTGACCTACATTCAGAACTTGTAAAATTACTTACATATAGAGAGCTAGAGAACAGCGAGACGCACCGCATGGAAGCCGGAGACATACTGGCGAAGCGGTGTTGTGCAGCCTAGGGACCCAGTTGTGGTGGGGGGTATAGCCAACACTTAGAGTACAAGTGTTGTGGGTGACCTTGACCCACTTAACTTACCTGACCCCCCCCCCCCCGACAAAAAGTGCGAGCCCCCCCCCCCCACCCCCACCCCCTCCCCCACCCCTGATATCCTGGGCGTGGCAGCCCCGGTGGGGATATAAGGGGGCCCAGCCAGAGCCGGCTCGCAGTCCGCTCCCGCGCGTTGAACGTGAACGATCGGGACGGACCGCCATAGGCATCACTAAACATTGAATGGCGCCTTCAGTGTTTAGCGAAGTCTACTCTAACTTTAAGACTTGTATTAGTTGTAAGATATTGCGCTTGCGTTTGGGTATTGCGAATTGTTTTATATGAGAGTGTTTTACTTGTACCTTATGTCTCCTGTGTGTCTTTTATCCTTTGTGTCTTGTTTGTTATATGTGTTTAACGTGGTTCCCCGAACATTCGTGGTTCGCCATGGATGTACGGGGGCCGAAATTTTTTAATGTCCGTGTGGCCTTGACCCACATAGGACTTGTAAAAATTTACTGCATTGCTAAATTAAAAATATTAAAGATAGGGTTACGGGAGTAGGCCCCCGTGTAAAGCCACTTTTTTATAATTGTTAGGCTCCTCTCATGCATGCTTCAATGCGGCTGAGAAATAGGAGGTGGTCCGTTTGTACGCTTATACGGGGGTAATGAGCCGATGGCCTCTGCACTCGGACCGAGGACGTAAGCCACTAGGGCGTCCTCAGTTTCTTTGAAAATTATGTAAATGACATTTTGTTAGCTATTGGAAAAGTTATTAGTTAGAAATGCAGTAAATGTTTACAAGTCTCGCGTGGCGAAGGGTACACGACATTGGATGTTGCCTTGTTGTCATAGTTGGGTCTCTTCGGAGGCTACAGCGATGACAACCCAAGTGCCCCACACCCCCATAGGGGGGTGTGGGGCTTAATTTTTTTAAAGTTTTTTGTGACCTTGACCTAAATATAAAAGTTTTCAAAATCTTTAACAGTCAGGTCTTATCAACACAGTTTATATATAGAGGTCTTTTAAAAGTTAACAGTTAGGTATTAGTAACACACAAGTGTGGAGTTGTTTATAGTTGGGTCTCTTGGGAGGCTTCAGCGATGGCACCCAAGTGGGGCTTATTTTTTTGAAAAAGTGCGAGCCCCCCCCCCGACAAAAAGTGCAAGCCCCCCCCCCCGACAAAAAGTGCGACCCCCCCCCCACCCCCACCCCCACCCCCACCCCCTCCCCCACCCCTGATATTCTGGGCGTGGCAGCCCCGGTGGGGATATAAGGCGGCCCGGCTGCATGCACTTCTCATTCCCGTCCAAGCTCCCGTACGGACAGGTTCTCTCTTGTTCTTGAGATCATTTATAATAACTTCACTTTTTTATTCTCATCTATTCTTTTCATTAAGTCCATTCATTACAATGGGTAAAATGGGCCTTAAACTGAAAAACTACCCCCAGCTTCAACCTCAACCGACACGACTCAACCTCCATCATCCTCCACCTCGATCCTGGAATATCTGATGACTGCAAACATCTTGAGCTGCCTGACGATGCCACCACCGCCGCCGCCGCCACCACAGCCCGCCTTAATGCCCAGCCTGTCGCCATTGCCGCCGACAGTGGAAGAGGCCGGTGCACCTCCACCATCGTCAGGAAAACTCAGCGGTCGAGTCCGGTAGCCTCTCCAGCACTCTCGCTGCTATCGGACTCAGGATCGGAGTCTGCAGTCTTCGAAGAGACGTCCAGGTCGAGGATAACCCCCTACAGCAGAACCCGAAAAATCCTATCCTATACCAAATCACAATGTCCCTCACCCATATCCCCCATGCCATCCACACCAACCAAAGCACCCCGTAAATCCATCTTTTCCCCTGAACTTCCCTCCATAGACCTAACACGCTCTCCTACCCCACCCAAAATTGTTTGCTCCATTCCTTTTGACCAATCTTTGCCTCTTCCCCCCACCCCCCTTCCACCCCTATTTCTTCTAGCCAGCCTAATTCGGAGAAGCTCCAAAACACTAAGAGTCCAACACAAAAGAAACGTAATCGTGTGAAATGCCCTGCTGGCAAGCGTGATAAATGCGATTATGTTTGGTTTAGCAGAGAGGCTGTGGTTCTTTGTTGTCCGAGTTTTGCTCTTCCAGAAAAAGATCGTTGCCAACGACACTTGAATAAGAAAATCAAAATTCCGACACCAAAGCCCTATAGCCTTAATATTATGCCTGAAAAGTCCAAGTTCAAACACCCCAACAGTCCGCAGAAGCTGAAAATTAATAGGCTCAAGAGGGACAAAAAATATTATTTCATTGTTCAAGCTTATGGAGCATCTATATATTAATAGGCAAGCATGTTTCGTTTCCTCCTTTTTTCTCAGCTTGTGTGCATCGTAGGAGAAATCCGCGCATACCGTTAGAAAGGTATAGTCATGTAGATGAGCAGAATCCCATTCTAATTCACATCGGACTCCAGGGCTATTCCCCACAGGCTCTCAAAGTTCCAATGTTAATCTTATGGAGGAAGGATAATTAATTGATCGACTCATTAGACAGCTGTTGTAAAAACAACTGCTAGAAAAACAGACGGAACATATGATTCAGGTATAAAATGTTTTTAAACTTCTTGGGTCCAGATCAACCGAAATGTTGGTCGAATTTCGACCAGGAGGCTATCTCTAGTTTAACATAAATGTGCAAATCATTCTAAAAGGTGATGGCCGCCTTCATAGAATGAAAGTACCACCTGCGATGGTACAAAGAGAATTTTTTGTCCCCGGTGCTTATTTAATTCGAAGAAAAGGATGCCTATCTGTTTGGGAAATGGATTAGGACATGGGCTCACTAAATAAGAAAAAGTCAAAATTGTTAGGTTGTGTTGGACAATATTTAAAAGTCTTTTTCCAAATTATTTTTCCAAATTTAGTCTTAACCCTCTTAAAGTAAGGGAGAGGGGTATTATACAAGTCAACTAATAAAAAAAAAATACTTGACTTGTATAATACTTTAACCTGGCGGTGATGTAAAGTCACTGGGACAATCTCAAACCGTGTCCTTGAGGGTGAAGACTAAGTTACAAATAAATCATTAACAAATAAAAACTTACCTCCAAACACTTGTAGCTTGCTACAAGTGTTTGGAGGTAAAAATTTTTCAAAGTTTGAATGACCTTGACCCATATAAATTACTGTTTAAAGTAAAGTGCTAACCTTACAACTAATGTTGTGTATCACGTGATACCCCCACTCTAACGCTCTTCCTAAGCTTGTATGAGCCGTTCATTTGCTTCAGTCTGTTTCTGTGCTCCGCGGTAAACATGTCACGGTACAATTACAAAGGTGGTGACTTCTTGATAGATCAACACAATGCTTGGGAAGTGCTAAACCAGCATAGAATGGAAGTTGAGTATTGTATAAGACGAGACGGGTCTACATTTTATCTATGTATTATAAACAACCAAACTCATAAGTATGAACACTGGACAAAAATTAATTATAACAACATAGATGAGCTGTTTGCTTGGGTGTTTGAGGTGTGTAAAGTTATTGAAGAAACCAAATAATGGGTGTGCTAAAGGTATGTAAAACTGATGACCGGGAAGACTAAGCAAAATTTCTTTTAACCCCCCCCCCCCCCCGTGTTATCCCCACCACTAAAAATGGGTATATATAGGAGTGGTGATCAACCGTCCTCTCATTCTGCTTTACACCGTTAAGCTGAACTCCACCATGTATGCTATGAACGTCCCAGCCTCTACCTCTGGCCCGGCCGGCCTCCAACTCCAGCCCGAGCATTGGACCAATCCGATCGGGGCCTTCGTCAAGGAGTCGTGTCCGATTCTCCGGCTTTGGTCCTGTGAGGAAGGAGTTGCGGAGCAGCGGAGCTTCTCAACCAACCACGATGGACGCATCAACTCAGACTCCACCAAACATCATCGAGTGGTACGACGAAGTCATAGAGCAAAGGGACAGAATGCTAGAGAATACTCGCAGGGAGCTACTTTATATCCGGAGTAAATGGGAAAAACTAATTAGGAAGTGTGAAAGCCTGTTGGACAGTGATGATAGTGAGGATGAGAGTGGATAGGTGTGTGGGTAAAGACTTGGACTGGGACTTGTGTGTATGTATGAATGTGTGCGTGAATGTGAAATACAGAGCGGGGGATAGATCACTCTGTGGCAATGGACTAACATGCCACTTAGTGATCTATCCCCCGTTCTGGTAATGTTTTTGGATGGCCTTGACCCACTTTACCAAGGTTAGCTAGTACCCCCACCACTGATAAGTGTATATATACGGGTATTAATGTGCAGTTTGGTTATTCTGCTTTGTACCGCTTAGCTGAATACCGCACTGTAACATGGCGTCCAACTCCAAAACTTCTTGGGCTTCCTCTTCTTCTTCAAGAAGGCGTGCTGCCAACGTGCTGCCTGCTACTCGTGGACCTGCTCGACCATTCCACAGCATAACTGTTGCTCGGGCAAACGCCTGCAAAGCTCCAATGCTACGGACCTTGCTGGAGGTGAGCCAAGACGGGCAAGGCTTGCTCAGTCCTGGTCAACGGCAGGAGCAAGAAAGGCGTATGGCGTACTTCAGGCTGCAGGGTGTAGTTCCCAGCTTGAAGTTAGGCGATCCCAGAGTAGCAAGCATCAACGAGGCAGCGGACTACATATCACACCTTCACAGTGTTTTAGAAGTAAAGGACCAACAAATTGAAAACTTAAAAGAACAATTGAAACAATTTAACTTTAACCCGGTGGAGTTTGTGGAAGCAGTGATGAGTGATAGTGATGATGAAGGAAGTGAATATATATTAGGTATGTAATGAAAGACTTGGACAGGGACATGTGTGTGTGTGTGTGTGTGTGTAGAATACAGAGCGGGGGATAGACTACTTTGCGGCAATGGACTAGCATGCTGCTTAGTGGTCTATCCCCCGCTCAAAGGGTACTTTTGAATGACCTTGACCCACTTTAAATGAAGGACAACCGGTTAACTGGTATAAAAGAGGGAGTCTGTACATCCCGACTTCATTCTGCTTTGGACCTTCCAGTGGAACGCTAGAAAAATGAGTGGATCACTGATCATTGGTAAGGAGTGGGAGTATGTGTCCATTAACTATTTAAATTGTAGAGGGATGTTGAAGAAAGTGTATGATAATGTTAAAAGAATGGTTGTTGAAGAAGGTAGGGTAGTGATTGTAGCGTGGAAGAAGAAGCAGTATACAGGACAACAAGTGAGAGCAAGTGACTTTGGGGGGAATAGTGTGTTTCAAATTGGACGAGCGAACTTGGTTAATTTAGACATTGTGTTTTGGGACTTGGAAAGGTTAATTGAAAATAGTGGCAAACATGGGGAACTCTTAATTGGCAGGGAGGACAGAGTATATGGCTAAGTGTAAAAGACTGGGGCTTATGTGTGTGTGTGTGTAAAGACTAGGACTTGTGTGGAATACAGAGCGGGGGATAGATCACTTTGCGGCAATGGACTAGCATGCTGCTTAGTGGTCTATCCCCCGCTCAAAGGGTATTATTGGATGGCCTTGACCCATATAAAGGTAGAGGGGGAATGGGTAATGGGAGAGGGAATTGGTATATATGTAGGATTGATGAAGAGCGGATTTAGTCAAGCAATTGTGTAGACACCAGCTACAATGGAAAGCTTCAGCGTTGAGTTCATCCTTATGGAAGAAGATGTTAATGAAGTTGTGGAATTGATCGAAGAGAAGACAAGCCTAGGTACATTGGAACTTGTAAACTGTGAACCTTTAGACAATGCT